>JACEFZ010019594.1:0-20405 GCA_014155875.1 Cepaea nemoralis
AGCCTGGTCGACCATTGATATATTTGTCAGCCTGGTCGACCATTGATATATTGTCAGCCTGGCCGTCCATTAAGCCTGGTCGACCATTGATATATTTGTAAGCCTGGTCGACCATTGATATATTTGAAAAGGCTTAGTCGACCATTGATATATTTGTAAGCCTGGTCGACCATTGATATATTTGAAAGCCTAGTCGAACCATTGATATATTTGTCAGCCTGGTCGACCATTGATATATTTGTAAGCCTGGTCGACCATTGATATATTTGTCAGCCTGGTCGACCATTGATATATTTGTCAGCCTGGTCGACCATTAATATATTTGTAAGCCTGGTCGACCAATGATATATTTGCCAGCCTGACCAGCAAACAATACATGTCTGTTTATTTATGTTGTCGAGCGTGTCCTCTTGTCTCTAATTCTTTCCCTTATTTATATGGGCGTCAAACATTACATGTCTGTTTATTTATGTTGTCGAGTGTGTCCTCTAGTCTCTAATTCTTTCCCTTATTTATATGGGCGTCAAACATTACATGTCTGTTTATTTATGTTGTCGAGTGTGTCCTCTAGTCTCTAATTCTTTCCCTTATTTATATGGGCGTCAAACATTACATGTCTGTTTATTTATGTTGTCGAGTGTGTCCTCTAGTCTCTAATTCTTTCCCTTATTTCTATGAGCGCCGAACAATACATGTCTGTTTAGAAAACTATAAAACTCACCGCTTACTTTATTAGGTCTGGGTAACTTCAGCAAGAATTCATCCATTTTTTAAAGTCCAGCTGACCGGTGCAGGGGTTGAACCCGCTACCTCAGCATCAGCACACCGGAAGTTTAAGCGTGAGGCCTCTAATCCATTCAGCCATATCGACTTTGTTGTGTTTTTGTTATTAGCATTCAAATCATCGTTCCGACCCTAATGTTTCTCGTGTCATTGTTTTTTGGTTTGTTTTTGGTATCAGCGGTTAGATGAGGATTTGTGACTTGTCTGCCTGTAGATGATTTTATAATATTGACATATCGCACTGTGTTTATGCTGTCTATACTGTAAGCTTAACAGCATACCTTTCAGTGCATTTCTGTCCTAGATAGTGAAACGGTATGATCTCGACGTTTCTTAAACTGTCCACAGAAATCAAATCCACGTCTGACTACGAATGTTATTCTTATTTGTACGACACCGTATAAATACGACTGGTAAATAGATTCCAAGAGTAATGCAATTTTCTAACGCTTATCTATAACTCTTTGATGTTATTTGACACGATATTTTAAATAGTGGCTAGATTAGCAAACACTTAATTATAAGTACATATGCACAGACATACATTCAGCTGTCACTCTCACTCACTCACCCACCATCACTCATCCACCCACTCACTCACTCACCCACTCACTCACTCACTCACTCACTCACTCACTCTCCATCTATCTCACACTATCCCTCACTCACTCTCTCTTTGTGTGTGTGCCTCTCTCTCTCATCATTGTCCGTTAGTTTTTCTCTCTCTCACTTTCCCTCATTCTCTCTCCCTCTCTCTCTCTCACTCTCTCTCTCTCCCTCACACTCTCTCTCTCCCTCACTCTCTCTCTCTCTCCTCCTCTCTCTCTCTCTCACTCTCACACTCTCTCTCTCACTCTCTCTCTCTCACTCTCTCTCTACCCTCTCTCTCTCCCTCACTCTCTCTCTCTCCCTCACTCTCTCTCTCTCCCTCACTCTCTCTCTCCCTCACTCTCTCTCTCCCTCACTCTCTCTCTCTCTCCCTCACTCTCTCTCACTGTCCATCGCACTCTTTCATCCTCCCTCTCTCTCCCCTCTCTGTCTCCCTCTTTCATCCCCCTCCCTCTCACTCACTCTCCCTCACTTAGTCACTTAGTTAAGTCAGTTCAGTCAATTCGTTCAATCAGTTCGTTCAGTCAGTTCGTTCAGTCAGTTCGTTCAGTCAGTTCGTTCAGTCAGTTCGTTCAGTCAGTTCGTTCAGTCAGTCTGTTCAGTCAATTCATTCAGTTCATTTCAGTCAGTTCAGTCAATCAGTTCATTCAGTTTAGTCAGTTCAGTCAGTTCAGTTCAGTTCCGTCAGTTCAGTTCCGTCAGTTCAGTCAGGTCAGTCAGTCAGTTCAGTCAGTCAGTTCAGTCAGTCAGTTCAGTCATTTCTTTCAGTTAGTTCGTTCAATCAGTTCCTTCAGTCAGTTCGTTCAGTCAGTTCAGTCATTTCAGTCAGTCAGTTCAGTCAGTCCAATATCAGTCCGTTCTGTCAGTCCTTTCAGTTAGTCCGTTCAGTTCAGTCTGTTCAGTTCAGTCCATTGACATCAGTCCGTTCAGTTCAGTTCGTTCAGTTCAGTTCGTTCAGTTCAGATAGTTCAGTTCAGTTCGTTCAGTTCAGTCAGTTCACTTCAGTCAGTTTAGTTCAGTCAGTTTAGTTCAGTCAGTTCCGTTAGTCAGTTCAGTCAGTCACTTCAGTCAGTCACTTCAGTCAGTTCAGTCAGTCAGTCAGTTCAGTCAGTCAGGTCAGTCAGTTCAATCAGTTCAGTCAGTTCATTTCAGGTCGTTCATTTGAGTCAGTTGAGGTCGTTCAGTTCAGTCAGTTCAGATCGCTAAGTTCAATTCAGTTTAGCCACTTCAGTCAGTTCAGTGCAGGCAGTTCAGTCACTTCAGCCAGTTCAGTTTAGGTCGTTCATTTGAGTCAGTTGAGGTCGTTCAGTTCAGTCAGTTCATGTCGTTCAGTTCAGTCAGTTCAGATCGTTAAATTCAATTCAGTTTAGCCACTTCAGTCAGTTCAGTGCAGTCAGTTCAGTCACTTCAGCCAGTTCAGTTCATTCACTTCAGTCAGTTCAGTTCAGTCACTTCAGTCAGTTCAGTTCTGTAACTTCAGTCACTTCAGTCAGTTCAGTTCATTCACTTCAGTCAGTTCAGTTCAGTCACTTCAGTCAGTTTAGTCAGTTCAAAACAGTCAGTTCAGTCAGTCAGTTCAGTCAGTCAGTTCAGTCAGTCAGTTCAGTCAATTAGTTCAGTCAGTTCAGTCAGTCAGTTCAGTCAGTCAGTTCAGTCAGTCAGTTCAGTCAGTTCAGACAGTTCAGTCAGTTCAGACAGTTCAGTCAGTTCAGTTCAGTCAGTTCAGTCAGTCAGTTCATGTCAGTCAGTTCAGTCAGTTCAGTTCAGTCAGGTCAGTTCAGTTCAGGTCAGTTCAGTTCAGTTCAGTCAGTTCACTCAGTTCAGTCAGTTCAGTCAATCAGTTCAGTCAATTCATTCAGTTTAGCCAGTTCAGTTCAGTCAGTTCAGTTCAGTTCCGTCAGCTCAGTTCCGTCAGTTCAGTCAGGTCAGGTCAGTCATATTCAGTTCGTTCAGTCAGGTCAATCATTTCAGTCAGTCAGTCAGTTCAGTCAGTCAGTCCAATGTAAGTCCGTTCTGTCAGTCCTTTCAGTTAGTCCGTTCAGTTCAGTGTGTTCAGTTCAGTCCGTTCACTTTAGTCCGTTCAGTTCAGTTCGTTCAGTTCAGTTCGTTCAGTTCAGATAGTTCAGTCAGTTCAGTTCAGTCAGTTCAGTTCAGTCAGTTCAGTTCAGTCAGTCAGTCAGTTTAGTCAGTCAGTTCAGTCAGTTCGTTAGTCAGTTCAGTAAGTTCGTTCAGTCAGTTCAGTAGTTCAGTCAGTTCAGTTCAGTCAGTTCAGTTTAGTCAGTTCAGTCAGTCGGTTCAGATCGCTAAGTTCAATTCAGTTTAGCCACTTCAGTCAGTTCAGTGCAGGCAGTTCAGTCACTTCAGCCAGTTCAGTTTAGGTCGTTCATTTGAGTCAGTTGAGGTCGTTCAGTTCAGTCAGTTCATGTCGTTCAGTTCAGTCAGTTCAGATCGTTAAATTCAATTCAGTTTAGCCACTTCAGTCAGTTCAGTGCAGTCAGTTCAGTCACTTCAGCCAGTTCAGTTCATTCACTTCAGTCAGTTCAGTTCAGTCACTTCAGTCAGTTCAGTTCTGTAACTTCAGTCACTTCAGTCAGTTCAGTTCATTCACTTCAGTCAGTTCAGTTCAGTCACATCAGTCAGTTGAGTCAGTTCAGTCAGTCAGTTCAGTCAGTCAGTTCAGTCAGTCAGTTCAGTCAGTCAGTTCAGTCAGTCAGTTCAGTCAGTTCAGTTCAGTCAGTTCAGTTCAGTCAGTCAGTTCAGTCATTCAGTTCAGTCAGTTCAGTCAGTCAGTTCAGACAGTTCAGTCAGTTCAGTTCAGTCTAGTTCAGTTCAGTCAGTCAGTTCATTTCAGTCAGTTCAGTCAGTCATTCAGTTCAGTTCAGGTCAGTTCAGGTCAGTTCAGTTCAGTCAGTTCACTCAGTTCAGTCAAACAGTTCAGTCATTTCATTCAGTTTAGCCAGTTCAGTTCAGTCAGTTCAGTTCAGTTCCGTCAGCTCAGTTCCGTCAGTTCAGTCAGGTCAGGTCAGTCAGTCAGTTCAGTCAGTCAATCAGATCAGTCATTTCGTTCAGTTAGTTCGTTCAGTCAGTTCCTTCATTCAGTTCGTTCAGTCAGTTCAATCATTTCAGTCAGTCAGTCAGTTCAGTCAGTCAGTCCAATGTCAGTCCGTTCTGTCAGTCCTTTCAGTTAGTCCGTTCAGTTCAGTCTGTTCAGTTCAGTCCGTTCACTTTAGTCCGTTCAGTTCAGTTCGTTCGGTTTCAAGATGGCGACGGACGGTCGTGTTGTTTTGTGCTCGTTAACTTTTTCGCGTAAGGGATGGATTTATTCATTTCTTGCGTGTAATTGGTGTGCCAGGATGTAAAACCAGGAGTTTCTACTCAAGATCTGCGCGGGTGCTACGGAGTTCGTGCATCGAGCGAAGCCATCCTTGAGTGAATTTTCAGCAGCGTGTGTGGTTCTCAATCAAAAGTCTGTGTTTACGTTTTTTCAACATGGCGGAACAACGTGTGTTTTCCGAAGGATCAGCAGTCAACATACCGAAGCGGCGGGGTAACCGCGCAGGGAAAAAGAAGCCAGGTAAGCGCGGTGGCTTGAGACGTTTTAGACTCAAGTGTCACCGTCTAGGACTCAGGAACATCCGTATTCTATATTGGAACTGTGCCAGTGTAAAACAACGGGGCTCTATTTTAGAAACCCTAGTTTACAGGAACGACATTGTAGCACTCCAGGAGACGAGACTGGGCGATCAGCTACTCCGAATTGCCGGCTTCAAATGTTTCTATAACAGACGACATCTGGGAACGGCGATTCTCGTTCGCGACAGCATGGTGGCGTCAGAGCTAGACATGTCCAGTTGGAACAGTGACGATATACAAATACAGGCGTTGAGAGTTCATTCCAGTATACCATTCGTATTGGTTAATGTTTATGCCCGCAATGCGAGTGTGGACGCCCAGAAGTGGCAGTGCTTAAGTGGCATATTAGGCCACGAGAGAAATGTTATTTTCTGTGGTGACTTCAACGCTAAAGGCAGATCATGGGGAAACACTTCCTCCAATACACAAGGGGAGGAGCTCGAGACTGCACTGGAAACCATCGACCTGGTTTGTATCAACAGTGGCTGTGTCACCAGGACAGCAAGCCGTCCTGGCGATGAGGACAGTGCTATTGATCTGGCGCTAGTTTCACCTTCACTCACTACAGTGTGTAGATGGGGTGTCCTAGGACACCATGGCAGCGACCACCACCCATGCAGCATATTGGTGGAGAAAGGCAGAACCAGGCAGCACAAGCTAAAGGTAAAGACGTTCCAGTATGACAGTACAGGGCAAGATGTGGTGAGTAAAATAAGACGTGACAAGCGCAGAACGTTTCAGGGCAGGAAGAAAAGGAAAAAAAGCTGGGAGCAGCCACCGTGGTGGAGTTTCGAGGTGGAGAAGGCTTGGGTGGATAAGCGTAGTGCTGTAAGGAGATGGCAAAATGCCAAGAAGAACAGAGCTGGTCATCCTAGTTCCTGCTTGCACTTAGAAAGAGAGATGCACACAAAAGTAAGCTATTTCAAAAAACTGGTCACGGTGGTTAAAAGCGAAAAATGGGCAGAGGTGTGTCAAAGAGTAAGCACAGACAAGTCACTGAAATTGTTCTGGCGACTACATAAAAGCATGAGTGGTGTAGTCAAGAATAAGAGCATTTCTGACTTCCAAGGTGCTGACCTCATCTGGCAGAGGACTGACGAGGACAAGGGCAAAGCCCTCTTTGAACGCTACCTTGAGCAGAGCAACCAGACAGACATGGGAGGCCGGAATCTGGCCAAGGAGGTCACCTCAGACAGATGCAAGGCCCAGGACACTTCGGATGAAGACACAGTGACAGTGAAAGAAATCAAGGCTGTGCTTCGACGATCAAAAAACAGTGCTCCAGGTCCTGATGGCATAAGATACGACGACATAAATAGGTGTACCGACAATGAGCTAGAGAAACTAGCAGACATGTACAACAACAGTATAGGGAGTGCTAGCATCAAGGAGGAATGGTTACACAGCTATCTGATTCCCTTGCCGAAGCCTGACAAAGACCACAAGAAAATTCAGGGATATCGAATTATAACCATGCAGAATACAATAGGCAAGCTGCTGGAGAAGGTAATTGCCAGGAAAATATCAAGCCAACTAGAGAGGCAAGGTGTTTTCCCACCTACCCTGGGTGGGTACCGTCCAAAAAGAGAAACCTGGACCAATGCAGCAGTCTTTGCCCACGATGTCTATGAAGGTTTCCACTCAGGCACTGAAACCGTTGCTGCAGCGATTGATCTTGAGGACGCATACAACAGAGTACCACTGGATTTTTTAATGTTTCAGCTTCTTGAACTAAACGTAAGTCCATTCCTCCTTAGTTGGATCGCTGCAGCTCTCTTCCAACGGAAAGTAGTTTTTAGATGTGGCAGTTGGACTTCGGAACCAACAACAATATATCCTGGCCTACCACAGGGATCACCATTATCTCCGGTACTGTTCAACGCCTACACAGTGAGAATCACCAGTGAGCAGATCACTGGACCTGGCAGGACATTGTCATATGCCGATGATGTTTTAGTGTATCGTCAGGGTAAGGATAGAGAGGAGGTTGCTGTGGAACTACAAACCGAACTCAATCGCATAAGTACTTGGTGTGATGAAGCTGGGGCAATGGTCAACCCAACTAAGGCAACAGTGACCTGGTTCTCGTTGAATAATCATATTGTCAACAATCCAACACCAACTGTAATGCTGTGTTCAGAGACGGTGGAAAGAACGCAGGCAATGAATTACCTGGGGATACGGTTTGATCGAAGCCTTGCTTATAATGTGCACATAGACCAGGTGATAACAAAGGCCAAGCGGGGTTTGGCAGCGATGCGGGTGATGGCGGCAGTAAACTGTGAGCAGCGCCATCTATGTCTTCTGTACGAGGGGCTGGTCATGTCTGTTTTGGAGTATGCAATGGCAATCCTGACTGTCAGCCATAAGCAGATAGAAAGGATGGAAAGGATACAGAATGAAGCTATGCGCATTATTCTTGGATGTACAAGAGATACAGCATGCAGGGCGATGCGCTACCTTCTTGATTTTCCAACCATTGAAGAGAGAATGCAAGTTTGCAGGGCACGTGCCTACCTCAGAATTAACGCAAACACACAGCATCCACTGCATAGTGAAATTAGGAAGGTGAAGGGCAGCAGGTTAAAAAGAGGACGGTCGTGGATGGGTCAAGCCGAGGACATTCTTCAACAGGTGTGTTCACTTGAGGACTTAGAACCTGGCGAGGAGTGGGTGCAAGTGCCAACAGACTTCTGCACATCCTTTTCAGTTTGCATCCAACTAGATAGAAAATGCAGACAAGAAAATCCGGCTGCTGTTGAGGCTGAAGTACAAGCGTTGATTTTCGAGAATTCGCTAGACAGTGACGCGGTCATCTACACAGATGGGTCGGTCGTCCGACATGTGAGAAGCTCATGGGCCTTTACAGCTCGGGCCGGAGGGAGAATTGTGAAGGAGGACTCTGGTGCTTTCACTGAAACCACAAGTAGCCTGACCATGGAAGTCATGGCAGTAAGTAAAGCAATAACATGGCTCGAGACACAGACATTCACTAGGGCTTGTTTCCTTAGCGACTCAATGAACATGATCAAGAGGATAGAGGAGGGGTCGATTCGAAGAGAATGGTTGCTGCCTCTGAAGCGGTCTCGGCTGGCAAAGATTAGTTTCATCTTCGTGCCAGGGCATGCGGGAGTACAAGGAAATGAGCGGGCTGACAAGCTCGCAGGTGAGGCTACTGTTGAGGGCGGACGCGCCATGGACCAGGCTGACATTCTGAATGCTCTACGAGAAGTGAGACTTTTGCAAGAACCAAGTGATGACTGTGAATCTACAACAATGGCCAGACTGCGAGAGCAGCAAATTAAAAGAGGGGTGGCCAAACAAGAACACTACGCAGGAAGCCAAAGAAGATTGATAAACCAACACAGAACTGGCGTCGTTAGCCGCTACACGCTGCGGGATTTGCTGAGGAGGGGATCCGAGCACTTATGGACTGAATGGTCCGATGTGCAACGAGGATGATCTGTCGACTAACTAACTAACTAACTAGTTCAGTTCGTTCAGTTCAGTTCGTTCGGTTCAGATAGTTCAGTCAGTTCAGTTCAGTCAGTTCAGTTCAGTCAGTTCAGTTCAGTCAGTCAGTCAGTTTAGTCAGTCAGTTCAGTCAGTTCGTTCAGTCAGTTCAGTCAGTTCGTTCAGTCAGTTCAGTTAGTTCAGTCAGTTCAGTTCAGTCAGTTCAGTTTAGTCAGTTCAGTCAGTCGGTTCAGTCAGTTCAGTGAGTTCACTGTCAGTTCAGTCAGTCAGTTCAGTCAATTCAGCCAGTTCAGTTCAGGTCGTTCATTTGAGTCAGTTTGAGGTCGTTCAGTTCAGTCAGCTCAGATCGTTAAGTTCAATTCAGTTTAGCCACTTCAGTCAGTTCAGTGCAGTCAGGTCAGTCACTTCAACCAGTTCAGTTCAGTCACTTCAGTCAGTTCTGTCACTTCAGTCAGTTCAGTTAAGTCACTTCAGTCAGTTGAGTCAGTTCGGTCAGTCAGTTGAGTCAGTTCAGTCAGTCAGTTCAGTCACTTCAGCCAGTTCAGTTCATTCACTTTAGTCAGTTCAGTTCAGTCACTTCAGTCAGTTCAGTTCTGTAACTTCAGTCACTTCAGTCAGTTCAGTTCATTCACTTCAGTCAGTTCAGTTCAGTCACATCAGTCAGTTGAGTCAGTTCAATCAGTCAGTTCAGTCAGTCAGTTCAGTCAGTCAGTTCAGTCAGTCAGTTCAGTCAGTCAGTTCAGTCAATCAGTTCAGACAGTTAGTTCAGTCAGTTCAGCCAGTCAGTTCAGTCAGTCAGTTCAGTCAGTCAGTTCAGTCAGTTCAGACAGTTCAGTCAGTTCAGACAGTTCAGTCAGTTCAGTCAGTTCAGTTCAGTCAGTCAGTTCATGTCAGTCAGTTCAGTCAGTCCAGTTCAGTCAGGTCAGTTCAGTTCAGGTCAGTTCAGTTCAGTTCAGTTCAGTCAGTTCACTCAGTTCAGTCAGTTCAGTCAAACAGTTCAGTCATTTCATTCAGTTTAGCCAGTTCAGTTCAGTCAGTTCAGTTCAGTTCCGTCAGCTCAGTTCCGTCAGTTCAGTCAGGTCAGGTCAGTCATATTCAGTTCGTTCAGTCAGGTCAATCATTTCAGTCAGTCAGTCAGTTCAGTCAGTCAGTCCAATGTCAGTCCGTTCTGTCAGTCCTTTCAGTTAGTCCGTTCAGTTCAGTCTGTTCAGTTCAGTCCGTTCACTTTAGTCCGTTCAGTTCAGTTCGTTCAGTTCAGTTCGTTCAGTTCAGATAGTTCAGTCAGTTCAGTTCAGTCAGTTCAGTTCAGTCAGTTCAGTTCAGTCAGTCAGTCAGTTTAGTCAGTCAGTTCAGTCAGTTCGTTCAGTCAGTTCAGTCAGTTCGTTCAGTCAGTTCAGTTAGTTCAGTCAGTTCAGTTCAGTCAGTTCAGTTTAGTCAGTTCAGTCAGTCGGTTCAGTCAGTTCAGTGAGTTCACTGTCAGTTCAGTCAGTCAGTTCAGTCAGTTCAGCCAGTTCAGATCAGGTCGTTCATTTGAGTCAGTTTGAGGTCGTTCAGTTCAGTCAGTTCAGATCGTTAAGTTCAATTCAGTTTAGCCACTTCAGTCAGTTCAGTGCAGTCAGGTCAGTCACTTCAACCAGTTCAGTTCAGTCACTTCAGTCAGTTCAGTCACTTCAGTCAGTTCAGTTATGTCACTTCAGTCAGTTCGGTCAGTCAGTTGAGTCAGTTCAGTCAGTCAGTTCAGTCAGTCAGTTAAGTCAATCAGTTCAGTCAGTTCATTCAGTTCAATCAGTTCATTCAGTCAGTTCGTTCAGTCAGTCAGTTCAGTCAATTCATTCAGTTCAATTCAGTCAGTTCAGTCGGTCTGTTCAGTCAGTCAGTTCAGTCAGTTCGTTCAGTCAGTCAGTTCAGACAGTCCTGTCAGTTCAGTCAGTTTAGTCAGTTCAATCATTCCGTTCAGTCAATTCGCTAAGTTCGTTAAGTTTGTTCAGTTCAGTTCGTTCAGTCAGTTCAGTCAGTTCAGTCACTTAAGTTCAGTTCAGTTCATTTCATGTCAGTTCAGTCAGTCAGAACAGTCAGTTCAGTCAGTCAGAACAGTCAGTTCAGTCAGTCAGTGAAATCAGTTCAGTCAGTCCAGTCAGTCAGTCAGTCAGTTTAGTCAGTTCGTTAAGTCAGTTCGTTCAATCAATTCGTTCAGTAAGTTCGATCGGTCAGAAAGCAGTGACAAACTATTGAGCGTAATCTTGCCAAAAAAATCAACCACAGCAGTAAAATGTTGGTGTTGATAGCGATGTACTCTAACAAATGCGACCATGATACAGAAAAAATGTAACATTAATCATAAATCCGACGAGTATAAAGAAGAATATGGCCAGGATACAGAAGAATGCTTAAACAAATTTGTTGCGTATCCCTTACGGGACGTTGCAGTCAACATCATCATTTTTCAGCTGCTGTTGATGTACTAGGCAAGTGTTATGTTCAGTAGTTTACCATTGCTTTCTGAACGACCGGCTCCCGTACCAGCACGTTATAACACAACGCGACACGGTCTGCTGCACAAATCGGTTGCAGCTGAGCTTCGAACGCCTAAGAAGAATGCTACATTAACCATAAATGTGACGTGCATAAAGAGAAATGTGACCAGGATAAAGAAGAATGCTACATTAACCATAAATGTGAACGAACGAACGAACGAACAAACTTTATTTTTAAAGGGTAACAAATTGGGCAAGCAGGCCCGTCTTCCATTCGGCCCTTTCGATCACTCATCTTTCATTCAACAAATGTGCATGTTACATTTACATAGGGAAAACAAAAACATTGTCAAATGAAAGTTGTAAACATAAACAGTGCATATCGCAATGTTGTGAGACACATTCCCCACCCACCCTCACATCCCACAGCCACCCACACATCCCTTAGTCAACCACACATCCCACACCCACCACACCCCCACCCACCCACACATACCTCCACGCACTCACACAGACTCAGGCAAACATACATGCCGCCACCCACCCACACACATTTCCCCACCCACACATACACCCCCACCCATCCCATAACCGACACGCACGCACCAACCTACATATTCTCCACCACCCACCCACACACCCGCAACCACCCAGCAAAAACCACATCACAAAACCACACACACATACCCCCGTCAACCCACACTTCCTGCACCTAACCACACATACATCCCGCACCCTCACAATTTTCCCCACCCACCCACACACACATCAGCCAACCTACACCCATTCACCCACCCAATATCCGCCACCGTCTCAACTACACATCCCCACCTATACACACATCCCCACCCACAAACACATCTCCCCACCTGCACACACATATCCCCCACCCATAATCACCCAAAAACACACACCTCCCACCCACACACACTCCACCACCATCATATACCCTACCCACACAAATCCGCCGCTCACACACATCTTCCCACAAACACACACATCCCCGAACCATACACTTATCTCTCACACACATTCACCCACTCACGTACTCATCCATCAACCACTCACACCCACACATCATCCACCCGCCCATCAACACATGCATCTCTCATCTACCCTCCCACCCACACACACCCCAACCACCCAGCCAAACACACATCCCCCATCCTCACATACATCCATCATCCACCTGCACATCCCACACCTCCCCCACCTCTCACACATCTCCCCTCCCACACAAAACTCCACCCATAAACACATTCCCCCCACACACATCCCCCACATGCATTCCTCATACACATCCCCGCCCACACATCTCTCACCCACTCACACATCTCCCCACCCACCCACACATCCCCCACCTACTAAACATCCTCACCACCCACACATACATCCTCCACCCACTCATCACTTACCCCATCCACACTCACACACTCCCACCCACACAGATATATCCCATTCACAGACACCCCCACACTCATCCCCCACACCCATTACACACCCATCCCCCAACCCACACAATCTCCTACACACCGATTCACCCACCCAAATACACATTCCCTACCCACACCCACCAACACCCACATACTTCTAATAATCCTCCCAAATATCCCCCCCCCACACACACACACATCCTTCACACACACATACTTCCCCCACCGACTACACATCCCTTCACCCATCCAACATGACCCATCAACCCATTCACTTCTCCCACATACAACCACTCCACACATACATTCTCCAAATCCCCACACACATCCCTCACATTCACACCCACACAAACATCCTCACATCTGCACGCATACATGATCATCATCATCATCAAGTGCCATGCCAGCAGGCGTAGGCGTTCATGGCTCTCCACAGATCTCGGTCTTTGGTTTTCTGGATCAACTCTGCTGCTGATATTTCTCCATGCCACCGTCTCAACATAGATGATCACCAAAACTAATAAGAATAAACTCCCACACTTTACACACAGTTGAGACACTGATGATTGCCGTGAGCATTCTAGCAAAAATTGTAAGAAGTGGAGAAAAAATTGTACATATACATTGTGTAGCGTAAAAATTAGTGATGCAATTCAACTCTCTCTCTCTCTCTCTCTCTCTCTCTCTCTCTCTCTCTCTCTCTCTCTCTCTCTCTCTCTCTCTCTCTCTCTCTCTTCTCTTCTCTCTCTTCTCTCTCACACACACGTACATACACACACGCCCACACACAACATACACTCGCAAATACACACATATACCCACGCACATAAACACACCTACGCACATCCACATACTTATGCACACGTACTCACATAAGTATGTGACCTATAAGCTACCTATGTGACATGCATAGAGAAGAATGTTACATTAATCATAAATGTGACCCAGATGAAGAATGTTACATTAACGATTAATGTTACCAGGACAAAGAAGAATGTTACGAGAGGCCTTCAAATGAAAACCTTTAATGTTTTGTTGTTGTTATGTATTCTGAAAAAGTAAAGAACAAATGTATCAATTTTCAATGCAGTCATCACTGCGTTCAATGCAAGTCATCCAGTGTCGATAAAGTGCCTGGATTCCGGTAGAAAATCACATTCTCTCTTGGTCACTACTCGGTGTGCCTGACCCGGTCGTGAACAGTCTGTCACGCAGTGTTTCAAACTTCCTCTGCATCATCATACTGGTCCTTCATTCGCAGAATAATTTCTAAAGAATTGACCCCTTCACTGATTAAATAAAATGATAACAGAACGCCGCTCCTCTTTGGTGCATGCAAGAGTGGGGAGGTCATATTTTAAACTGCACTTATGACGTCACCATGGTCGTCTGCACCTTGATATCACGTGTTCAATACTCTTGATATCCTTAACAACAATATTAGGGGGCTGAGTGGTCTCTAAGTATGGTGTCTGCCTCGAGCGCTGGAGGTCCCGGGTTCAAGCCCCGGTGAGAGCCGGGATTTTTTCACGTGGACTTCTAGTAACAAAATTTGTTCTGGTCTCTGGGTAGTGAGGTCCGACGCCCGTGTGTATTGTTGCGCACTTAAAAAATCCCTTGGCAGTTGGAAATCAAAAAAGAGTAGCCTAACGGTTCTGCCCGGGCAAAACTTCGAATTAAATATCTATCCAAAGTGTTTCAGGATCCTCGTCGGTGCTGCGGAGTTCGTGCACTGAACTGAGATTCTCCGGACTCAGGCTTGCGTTACGAGTAGAACGGAGCACTTATGGGTTACACCTGTGTGCCGTGATGTTGATCCGTCTACTAAACTAAACTAAACTAAACAACAATATTGATACGTTACAAGACAATGACACGGTTATTTCAGTTATTGGCTGTTGAAGTAATTCCCCTCAAGGTACCTTCAAACAGTTATTGGCTGTTGACATAATTCCCCTCACGCTACCTTGAAACAGGTATTGCACTTGTATAAGGAGCACTCCAACCAGACACTTTGCCAACATTCAGCAACTGTTCACATAACCACCAGGACAATGAATTGACATGGAATTCCGGATCTGGCTATGCCTAGGCCGGTTAATAACCGAGGAAGGGGGGGGGGGGGAGGGGGGGGGGGGGGGGTTCAAATGAACATCTTAAAAGTGTGATAGCAATTACACGGGTGTAACACATAAGTGCTCCGTTCTACTCCTAACGCAAGCCTGAGTCCGGAGAATTTCAGTTCAGTGCACGAACTCCGTAGCACCGGCGAGGATCCTGAAACACTTTGGGTAGATGTTTATCTCGAAATTTTGCCCGGGCAGAACCGTTAGGGCTACTCTTCTTCGATTTCCAACTTCCAAGGGATATTTTTACGTACGCAGCAATACACACGGGCGTCCGATCTCACTACCCAGAGACCAGGGGAATTACTAGAAGTCCACGAGAAATAATCCCGGTCATCACCGGGGCTTGAACCCGGAACCTCCAGCACTCGAGGCGGACACCATACCTCGAGACCACGCAGCCCCACAGTTATGTCACAGTTATGGTTAATGTAACATTCTTCTTTATGCTCGTCACAGTTATGGTTAATGTAGTATTCTTCTGCTGCTCCAGCGAAGATCACCTCCCCCCCCCCCCCCATCCGGGAGTTGCACTCGGGAACCGAATGATGGAGGCCAGACTCAAACCCGCAACCTTCGGACCTCGAGGCAGGCTGTTTAACCACTTGACCGGGACACCTCACCCCCACTGGCTATGGACAGTAACAGCGACGGACGTGATATTGACCACAGCGTTGTTCCAGTACTGATTGGTGGACAAGAATATGCCGCTGGCACCATATACCTGGAAAGTCACGTGACTACTTTACATGCCTCCTTGGATAAAACAGTTAGAACATGTGAACACGACTACAACCGCTAGGAAAAGTGAACACCTTGGGCACAACCGCTGGAACATGTGAACACCTTGAGTACAACCTCTAGAACATGTAAACACCTTGAGTACAACCTCTAGGAACATGTAAACACCTTGAGTACAATCTCTAGAACAGTGTTTCCTAACCTTTTTTGTGCTATAGTTAGTTAGTTAGTTAGTCGACAGATCATCCTCGTTGCACATCGGACCATTCAGTCCATAAGTGCTCGGATCCCCTCCTCAGCAAATCCCGCAGCGTGTAGCGGCTAACGACGCCAGTTCTGTGTTGGTTTATCAATCTTCTTTGGCTTCCTGCGTAGTGTTCTTGTTTGGCCACCCCTCTTTTAATTTGCTGCTCTCGCAGTCTGGCCATTGTTGTAGATTCACAGTCATCACTTGGTTCTTGCAAAAGTCTCACTTCTCGTAGAGCATTCAGAATGTCAGCCTGGTCCATGGCGCGTCCGCCCTCAACAGTAGCCTCACCTGCGAGCTTGTCAGCCCGCTCATTTCCTTGTACTCCCGCATGCCCTGGCACGAAGATGAAACTAATCTTTGCCAGCCGAGACCGCTTCAGAGGCAGCAACCATTCTCTTCGAATCGACCCCTCCTCTATCCTCTTGATCATGTTCATTGAGTCGCTAAGGAAACAAGCCCTAGTGAATGTCTGTGTCTCGAGCCATGTTATTGCTTTACTTACTGCCATGACTTCCATGGTCAGGCTACTTGTGGTTTCAGTGAAAGCACCAGAGTCCTCCTTCACAATTCTCCCTCCGGCCCGAGCTGTAAAGGCCCATGAGCTTCTCACATGTCGGACGACCGACCCATCTGTGTAGATGACCGCGTCACTGTCTAGCGAATTCTCGAAAATCAACGCTTGTACTTCAGCCTCAACAGCAGCCGGATTTTCTTGTCTGCATTTTCTATCTAGTTGGATGCAAACTGAAAAGGATGTGCAGAAGTCTGTTGGCACTTGCACCCACTCCTCGCCAGGTTCTAAGTCCTCAAGTGAACACACCTGTTGAAGAATGTCCTCGGCTTGACCCATCCACGACCGTCCTCTTTTTAACCTGCTGCCCTTCACCTTCCTAATTTCACTATGCAGTGGATGCTGTGTGTTTGCGTTAATTCTGAGGTAGGCACGTGCCCTGCAAACTTGCATTCTCTCTTCAATGGTTGGAAAATCAAGAAGGTAGCGCATCGCCCTGCATGCTGTATCTCTTGTACATCCAAGAATAATGCGCATAGCTTCATTCTGTATCCTTTCCATCCTTTCTATCTGCTTATGGCTGACAGTCAGGATTGCCATTGCATACTCCAAAACAGACATGACCAGCCCCTCGTACAGAAGACATAGATGGCGCTGCTCACAGTTTACTGCCGCCATCACCCGCATCGCTGCCAAACCCCGCTTGGCCTTTGTTATCACCTGGTCTATGTGCACATTATAAGCAAGGCTTCGATCAAACCGTATCCCCAGGTAATTCATTGCCTGCGTTCTTTCCACCGTCTCTGAACACAGCATTACAGTTGGTGTTGGATTGTTGACAATATGATTATTCAACGAGAACCAGGTCACTGTTGCCTTAGTTGGGTTGACCATTGCCCCAGCTTCATCACACCAAGTACTTATGCGATTGAGTTCGGTTTGTAGTTCCACAGCAACCTCCTCTCTATCCTTACCCTGACGATACACTAAAACATCATCGGCATATGACAATGTCCTGCCAGGTCCAGTGATCTGCTCACTGGTGATTCTCACTGTGTAGGCGTTGAACAGTACCGGAGATAATGGTGATCCCTGTGGTAGGCCAGGATATATTGTTGTTGGTTCCGAAGTCCAACTGCCACATCTAAAAACTACTTTCCGTTGGAAGAGAGCTGCAGCGATCCAACTAAGGAGGAATGGACTTACGTTTAGTTCAAGAAGCTGAAACATTAAAAAATCCAGTGGTACTCTGTTGTATGCGTCCTCAAGATCAATCGCTGCAGCAACGGTTTCAGTGCCTGAGTGGAAACCTTCATAGACATCGTGGGCAAAGACTGCTGCATTGGTCCAGGTTTCTCTTTTTGGACGGTACCCACCCAGGGTAGGTGGGAAAACACCTTGCCTCTCTAGTTGGCTTGATATTTTCCTGGCAATTACCTTCTCCAGCAGCTTGCCTATTGTATTCTGCATGGTTATAATTCGATATCCCTGAATTTTCTTGTGGTCTTTGTCAGGCTTCGGCAAGGGAATCAGATAGCTGTGTAACCATTCCTCCTTGATGCTAGCACTCCCTATACTGTTGTTGTACATGTCTGCTAGTTTCTCTAGCTCATTGTCGGTACACCTATTTATGTCGTCGTATCTTATGCCATCAGGACCTGGAGCACTGTTTTTTGATCGTCGAAGCACAGCCTTGATTTCTTTCACTGTCACTGTGTCTTCATCCGAAGTGTCCTGGGCCTTGCATCTGTCTGAGGTGACCTCCTTGGCCAGATTCCGGCCTCCCATGTCTGTCTGGTTGCTCTGCTCAAGGTAGCGTTCAAAGAGGGCTTTGCCCTTGTCCTCGTCAGTCCTCTGCCAGATGAGGTCAGCACCTTGGAAGTCAGAAATGCTCTTATTCTTGACTACACCACTCATGCTTTTATGTAGTCGCCAGAACAATTTCAGTGACTTGTCTGTGCTTACTCTTTGACACACCTCTGCCCATTTTTCGCTTTTAACCACCGTGACCAGTTTTTTGAAATAGCTTACTTTTGTGTGCATCTCTCTTTCTAAGTGCAAGCAGGAACTAGGATGACCAGCTCTGTTCTTCTTGGCATTTTGCCATCTCCTTACAGCACTACGCTTATCCACCCAAGCCTTCTCCACCTCGAAACTCCACCACGGTGGCTGCTCCCAGCTTTTTTTCCTTTTCTTCCTGCCCTGAAACGTTCTGCGCTTGTCACGTCTTATTTTACTCACCACATCTTGCCCTGTACTGTCATACTGGAACGTCTTTACCTTTAGCTTGTGCTGCCTGGTTCTGCCTTTCTCCACCAATATGCTGCATGGGTGGTGGTCGCTGCCATGGTGTCCTAGGACACCCCATCTACACACTGTAGTGAGTGAAGGTGAAACTAGCGCCAGATCAATAGCACTGTCCTCATCGCCAGGACGGCTTGCTGTCCTGGTGACACAGCCACTGTTGATACAAACCAGGTCGATGGTTTCCAGTGCAGTCTCGAGCTCCTCCCCTTGTGTATTGGAGGAAGTGTTTCCCCATGATCTGCCTTTAGCGTTGAAGTCACCACAGAAAATAACATTTCTCTCGTGGCCTAATATGCCACTTAAGCACTGCCACTTCTGGGCGTCCACACTCGCATTGCGGGCATAAACATTAACCAATACGAATGGTATACTGGAATGAACTCTCAACGCCTGTATTTGTATATCGTCACTGTTCCAACTGGACATGTCTAGCTCTGACGCCACCATGCTGTCGCGAACGAGAATCGCCGTTCCCAGATGTCGTCTG
Source organism: Cepaea nemoralis (assembly GCA_014155875.1). Classification (NCBI taxonomy): domain Eukaryota; kingdom Metazoa; phylum Mollusca; class Gastropoda; order Stylommatophora; family Helicidae; genus Cepaea; species Cepaea nemoralis. The sequence goes on from JACEFZ010019594.1 coordinate 18,829, forward strand.
TTATAGAAACATTTGAAGCCGGCAATTCGGAGTAGCTGATCGCCCAGTCTCGTCTCCTGGAGTGCTACAATGTCGTTCCTGTAAACTAGGGTTTCTAAAATAGAGCCCCGTTGTTTTACACTGGCACAGTTCCAATATAGAATACGGATGTTCCTGAGTCCTAGACGGTGACACTTGAGTCTAAAACGTCTCAAGCCACCGCGCTTACCTGGCTTCTTTTTCCCTGCGCGGTTACCACGCCGCTTCGGTATGTTGACTGCTGATCCTTCGGAAAACACACGTTGTTCCGCCATGTTGAAAAAACGTAAACACAGACTTTTGATTGAGAACCACACACGCTGCTGAAAATTCACTCAAGGATGGCTTCGCTCGATGCACGAACTCCGTAGCACCCGCGCAGATCTTGAGTAGAAACTCCTGGTTTTACATCCTGGCACACCAATTACACGCAAGAAATGAATAAATCCATCCCTTACGCGAAAAAGTTAACGAGCACAAAACAACACGACCGTCCGTCGCCATCTTGAAACCGGAAGACCCTAAGCCTTTCTAAAATTCTTAATCCCCCCCCCCCCCCCCCCACCTAACATATACATTATTTTTCATATTCAAAACTTGAAATGTTCACTAAAGAAACTTGAATTATAGTTTTTAGGAATAAATCAATAGGAAATTATTGAGCAAACACAGTAAGTAGATTTTCAAAACATATAATGGAGAACTGAAATTCAAGTACAAAATAATTTTAATGAAAGATTCTTCTATATTATTTTAATTATTAGTAATCATGTATTATTTAAATTTAGTGAGATCCTTGTGCTTGATGCTTGCTGCAAAGAGATTTTATGTCAGGTTCCAATTTAGTTAACTTCAGTCTCAAGTCTCCCCGTTTTGTTATATCCAGCCGATTTCATCAATTTTCGAATTGCCCCCCCCCCCCCCCCCTTTAACAATCGAATTGCCCCCCTGTGGGGCGTGGGCCCCACATTGGGAAACACTGCTCTAGAACATGCGAACACCTTCGGTACAACCGCTAGAACATGTAAACACTTTGAGTACAACCGCTAGAACATGTAAACACTTTGAGTACAACCGCTAGAACATGTTAACACTTTGAGTACAACCGCTAGAACATGTAAACACTTTGAGTACAACCGCTAGAACATGTAAACACTTTGAGTACAACCGCTAGAACATGTAAACACTTTGAGTACAACCGCTAGAACATGTGAACACTTTGAGTACAACCGCTAGAACATGTAAACACTTTGAGTACAACCGCTAGAACATGTAAACACTTTGAGTACAACCGCTAGAATCATGTAAACACTTTGAGTACAACCGCTAGAACATGTGGTCACCTTCGGGCGGGGGTGGGGGGGGGGGGGGGGGGGTTATGCTTAAACTGGAGCATCAGAGATGGAAAGAAGAAAGAAGAAGGTCATATTTCATTACAAGGCATACGGAAGGTCATATTTCATTACAAGGCATACGGAAGGTCATATTTCATTACAAGGCATACGGAAGGTCATATTTCATTACAAGGCATACGGAAGGTCATTATTACAAGGCATTCA
>JACEFZ010019595.1:0-45792 GCA_014155875.1 Cepaea nemoralis
CCTTTTAAAAGGGATCCGAGGGTAAGCTTGTAACTCCCGAGATTGAAATAACCAGATGTATCAAGTATCAAGTAATGGTATCCAGTGTTTGTAATGTCAATTTAAATGTATTATTATTAATTAAAACCTCTGAAATGTAAAATGCTCGACTGTAGATTCTGACGACGCAGTGCCAATTCCCGGGCAACTGACACTCTAATACTCTTCTAATACTGCAATCTCTGATATTCTTAAAGATAATTATCAACTTTAGGAAGTGCATAACACTACTACATTCTATTCTGAACAACTGTACGAAGTGATGATTCGAAAGCAATCTTGTGCATTTCACCAGAAACACTGCTAAAAATGCTATCACTCTCTACAGCTAAAAGGACAGTTCGTGTACTAGAACAAGTGCTTCGTTTTAAAACAGACTTATCTATGTCTATTTTTCATTTAGAAAGCTGAAAGAGAAATCAAATCTTCCCTTTCTCCTTCATCTATTGAATAAATAGGGTTTGATGGAATAAATATTTATATTTATGTCAAAGTTTAATTAGATAAGGGCACTTATGAACTGCATTACATCAGAAAAGTTGTGCTTCGCGGAACTCCACCACCAGAAGTTAACTTAACTCATTACTCAACACTTAACACCACACCACTCAACACCACACCACCCAACACTCAACACCACCACAACAACAGATAATGGGAGAAGAGTTATTATACAAAGAAGAAGAAGAAGTTGGTTAATTGGGAAAACACAGAGAACCATTTATACACACTACAAACACAATTGAGTGAAAAAAATGTTATAAATGTATGTCATTTATTTACATGCATCTTGACACCTTCTCACTCTTGTCACTGTCTTACTGTACACGTCTCACTGACCCCAGGTCCAATGAGAAATTACATACAGCAGGAACCAGTTGATACAAGGCGTACACAGTGTGATAAACTCTGACCACCCCAAATTAACCCAACACTAGATTAGAGAAAAGAAGAGAGGGGGGAGGGGGGGGGGACTAGTTCCTACTTCAGGAATTTAGGTTTTTCCTACCTACTTCTAGATTATTGCATTGGTAGGATTGTATATGTTTATGTGAATATTCATCAGTGATTCTTGGTGGCTACCAACAACTCATTGGCAACCCAGTGAAAACCAACTGGCAACCAACTGGCCAACCAAACCAGACCTCAGAGAGAAAGAGATGAACCGCACATGAGATGGAGGATGACTTAGCCATGAGCAGAGCATGGGGAGGCCTTCAGAGAGCTATACGGGCAGACCTGAAGTGGATCCATCAGTCAGTGGACCCAGGCTTATCCTTAATCCTCAAACTCATAAGGTTATTTATCTCGTAAGAACACAACACACAGGTTCAATGAATGATACCAAAATATAGATTTATCATTGTCACACTTAACATGTACAACATTCAAATGTATACCATGTTTCTACTCTGTTGACATCTCATATATTGATGCTTGTTTATTGATGGTCTGTACAATTGGGCCTATATGTATTTTTCTAATTTATCTTGTACACCACAAGAGAAAGTGGAATTAACAGGCCAAAAGACACAGGCCCAAATAATAAATAAGTAACTGCCAATTATCTTATGTTCATTTGTCAGTTCAACCTATCTGTGATTCACCATCTTCTTTGCATATCATGTTGTCAAGATCTATTGTGATTGATTATGTGTTTAATTGTTTAAAACCAAATTAAATCAGGAACTACTAAAATGGGGAGAAAAGACCTATCAACTGCTCAACATCCATGCTTTCTTAACATAAATCAGGCGGAGAGAATTCTCCAGACTTTCCTCAGATTTGATCAACAAAAAGGGGGCTCAGAGCTATAAGAATCCTTGGAGTAGGGGCAGAATCCCAGTTAATATTTATTATTCTCACCAGGGCCACAATCTACATCTCCTAGACTACATTAGATAACGAGGCCTGCAGATAACTCGAGGGTCATATTCTAGGGTTATCGAAGACAGAAGAGGAAGGGGCCCAACTTCTTTGATTAGAATTGGGGCATGCACTAAAGTTATCTCCCACTCCCTTCAGAATATATGACATATTGTGGGCAACGTCCTGGATGGTTCCCAGGGAATAAATTAAACAATTAAATAATGCAATGAGTAATTAAAAAGTTAAATAAAACATTCACACAATTATCTTTAGATTTTGAACATTGTCATTTTCTTATATTGATTGACAGCCACATGATATGAATGACATTTACAGATAAATAAGAGTAGATGACTGATCATTTCTTCTGAATAAAGAGAGGGTCTTTCAAATAGGTTTATACTTCAGAAAAAGGCGCTCCGGGAGAAATATAGTGTGAATCTACTATTCAAACACTACTTCTCTTTCAGAGAAGATGTTCTTTTCCTAGAAGTCTGAACTTAACAGCATTTCATCAACCATCGGAAAATCTTATCCGGAGGGAAATCTCTGTCTAATTTCAGATTCTTTTCTTTTACTAGGTATTAATTCTGGTTATTTTAATGCCTGCTGTCTTTGGCTTTTCCAGCATTGACATACAGACATAACATAGGGTGTTTTTAATATTGTGCATGCTTTGCTGTATATTTGCAGATCCAGGGACTGACAAGCTTACGCGGATCAGACCACACTGCATTTATATTTTTTAGGCAGGGCAAATAAAGCAATAAATTCTAGGCATGGCGGAAACTGCAAAGTTTAGAGCCCAAATAACAGAAACAGGTAGGGAATGCGGGTTAGATGGCCCTGAGCTAGCTAACTATATTTCAGAGGCATTCGACAAAAGAGAAAGACTGCAAGCGGAATTGGCCCTCAAAGAAAAACAGTTTCAGGCTGAATTGGCTGAGATGGAAAAACGACTTCAAGAAGAAATAGAGGAGAAAGAGAAACGATTTCAAGCAGAATTGGAGGAGAAAGAGAAAAGACTACAGGCTGAAATGGAAGATAAGGAGAGAGAACTGGAGTTGAAGAGAATGGAGACTGAATTGGAGATCTGAAGACTAGAGAAAGGGAGTGGTCCTACACCCTCAACCTCATCATGATCGCCAGTGACAGAACCACATCCTCACATCTCTCACCTTAATCAGGAGCTATGTCATTTCCTCTGGAACCCTTCAATGAACAGACTGACCACATCGAAGGATTTTTATCACGCTTCGAGGCAAAGGCTGTCAGCTGTGGGCTTGAAGAGGGGAGATGGGCAACGAAGTTAGCACAGGCCTTAAGATCTACCGTTTATGACGTGTTCTCCCGCCTCACTCGTGAGGAGCAGCAGAACTACGCAACACTAAAGACGGCACTCTTGAGCCGATTCGAAGTGGACGGAGATTCTAACAAAGCTCGATTCAAAGCCGCAAGGAAGGAACCGGGCGAGAGCTACTCGCAACTAGTTGAAAGACTGAAGTCATACATATAAAGATGGGCTTGCTTAGGAGGATTTGAGGAAAGTTTTGAAGGACTCCGTGAAATGATCATCATTGATCAGATCAAGGGGAAAATGCAGAACGAAATGAAAGCATTCCTACCCCAAAACGGGGCTGACCGCCTAGAAACTATAACCATCCTGGCAGAGAGATTTGAAAAATCTCAGAAGGAGATGGGAGGTATGGGACGTTCGAACAACACCCCCTCTCAAGATAAAACTCCCAAGCCAAAAGAGGGTGAAAACACTTTAGTCACCAAGAAAAATTGGAAATCCCAGAAAAACACTCAAAACACAGCCCAAACAGCGCCGAAGGAGGACAAACCATTCTGTGCCCATTGCAAAATTAGAGATCACACATTTCAGAATTGCAGGAAGAAGCCACCTCCACAAACAGCGGCCTGTTTGGCCAACCGAAAAGAGAAAAAAGTGAGCACTGGTGAAGCGTCCAAACAGACACCTCATCAAGACAACTCTTCTCGTATTCCGGTTGTGGAATCCATCTTGTAAAATGGATTCAAAACGACCTGTTTATACGATACTGGATTATCGTATGACTGTGTTGTTTCATCATCATTAGTTCACCCTGAACAGGTGACAGAGGAAAAAGTGGAATTACAGGGACCACTGAAGAGTTCAACAAATATGTCTCTTCCAGTGGCAAAAGTGAACATAGCCTCGCGGTATGTCACTGGGACAATCAAGGCAGCAGTCTTGGACGATCCAATATATCCTGTAATCCTCGGCTGTAGATTTATCGTTCTAGGAGAACCTGTTCAACCTGTGGCGATGGCGACCATGACCACTCGATCCCAGGCGACAAAAACTCCAGAAACAACTACGCCAATCCCTCGAACGGAGGAACTGAAGAGGGCACAAGAAGCCGACAGCACCCTGGATCCCTGCTTCAGAAAACTGCCAAAATCACATTTACCTCTACGTAAAGGTGATCTGTTCATGAAGTCAGCACTTCTTTACAGAAAAGCAAGACGAGATGGACAAGAGTTTATTCAACTTGTTGTACCAACTCAATACAGGACTCAGATCTTAGAGATGGGTAATCGTCTACCATTCAGTGAGCATATGGGTATCAACGCTACTACACAGCGGATTGCAACTCACTACTTTTGGCCAGGGATGAATTCAGACATACAACGGTTTGTAACATCATGCCCACAGTGTCAGAAAGTATCACCAAAACACCGGACACCACCGGCAATGTTGGGTGAATCGCCAATCACTGGAATTCCATTTGAGAAAGTGGCTGTAGACATAGTCGGACCTCTCTCCGCAACGAAGAGGCAAAACCGATTCATATTAACGCTTGTGGACACAACAACCATGTGGGCCGAAGCGGTTCCTATGCCCAACTCCAAACACGTCGCTGATGCATTATTAGGAATATTCACACGTCTAGGATTCCCATAAAGGATTTTGACGGACAACGGTTCACAGTTTTGTGGTAAGCTCATGGAAGAGACCTTCAGACTTTTTCATGCACGCCATATCTTCAGTTCACCATATCACCCTCAGTCAAATGGACTTGTGGAAAGGTGGAACGGGACATTGATTAGTATCCTGCGCAAAATTGCCCAGGAGAAGACAGAGGATTGGGACTTGTATTTACCCGCAGCTTTATTCGCTTACAGGGAAGTACCCCATCACTCAACAGGTTTTGCTCCAGCCACACTGTTGTTTGGACGACCTATCAAAGGACCACTGGAGGCGTTACTTCGAACCTGGACCGATAATACTGCAGATGATACAGTCGTGACTGCATCTACATATGTTGCCGAGTTGAAAATTTTTTTACAACACAGTTGGAAACAAGCGAATGTCAATGTACTTCAAGCCAGACGAAGAATTGCTCGTAATTTCAATCGCAAAGCAAAGGATAGAGAGTTAGAGGTAGAAGAGAAGGTGATGTTGCTGCTTCCAACCAGTCAGAATAAGCTGCAAATCGGATGGAGAGGATCTTATGTAGTGGCGGAGAAGATCTCACGTACCAACTACAGAATTTCAGTCAAAGGCAAGATGAAAGTATTTAACATAAACCTCTTGAAGAAGTTTCATGAAAGACCCTCAACCACCGAACCTGCATATCTGATGGCCATGAGTGTGGCTACTGAAGTCGAAGAAGGATCAACAATGGGAGTCGAGTGCCAACTGCAAGCCAAAGAGACCTTTAAGGATGTGGAAATCAATCCCAACTTAACAAAGGATCTGCAAAAGCAGATTAGGGAACTTATGGCAAAATATGCAGAAGTACTTACTGATAAGCCAGGAAGAACTGATTTGGAGGAATTTGACATGAAGTTAAATGACACAGTGCCTGTGCGAGTCAAGACTTACCCAGTTCCTTATGCAAAGCAAAAGACTTTAGAGGAAGAAATACAACAGCTGCTCACCGCAGGGATAATCTCACCATCTGAATCACCTTACAGTGCTAGCGTCGTCTTATTGAGAAAGCCAAGTGGAGAACATAGATTATGCATCGATTATCGACAGCTCAATGCCATTACTGAATTCCAAGCAGAACCTCTGCCTGATCAGGATAAACTATTCACAGCACTCAACTGAGCTAAGTACTTTACTAGGATTGATCTCAGCAAGGGATATTATCAGATTCCTGTAAAACCGGAAGTTAGACCATGGTTAGCTTTCAGCACGCCTGGAGGACACTATGAGTTCAACGTTCTTTCATTCGGATTAAGTAATGCTCCCAGCGTTTTTACACGTATGATGAGAAAATTACTTGACCCACTACAGCATCCAGACATTAGTCACTTCATGGATGACATCCTGATCGCACCTGAAACATTTGAAAAGCATGTAGAAACCCTGCATCTTTTGTTCAGGCGCCTCAGAGAAACTGGATTGACGGCTAGACCAAAGAAGTGTCAGATAGGATTCCAAGAATTGGACTTTCTAGGTCATCAGATATCTCATGGACTGATAACTCCACAAGAGGGAAATGTGGACAAACTCCAGAGAGCACCTCGTCCAAAAACAAAGAGGGATGTAATATCATTTGTATCCTTATGTGGATTCTATCAAAAATACATCAAGGACTTCAACACTCTGTCAGCACCTTTAACGGATCTTACCAAAAAGGGGAAACCAGAGAAAGTCACTTGGTCAGCTGACTGTGAGAGAGCTTTCACAGCACTAAAGCAGGCATTAACTGCTCATCGAGTCTTACATCTACCAGACCTCGACCAACCATTCGTGCTGCGCACCGATGCCAGTAACATAAGAATTGGGGCAACGTTGTTGCAAAGAAAGGGAGATGTACCATCAGAGCTATTTCCTGTAGCCTATGCTAGCAGGAAAATAAATGCAGCAGAGAGAAATTACAGTACTATCGAGAGAGAATGTCTTGCGCTCGTATGGAGTGTACAGAAATTTCAAGCATACGTATATGGCAAACACTTCACCGTGCAATGTGACCATCAACCACTCATGTTTCTCGCAGCATCTAAGACTCTGAATGCCCGACTTATGAGGTGGTCGCTGCTTCTTCAACCCTACTCGTTCCATGTTGAATACGTTCCTGGGAAAATGAATGTGGGAGCAGACTTCCTGAGTCGACACCCAGTGCCTGATGAACCAGGTAAATCAGATGCAGAAGAGAATACAAGGGAGGAAAACACGGGAGAAGCTTGATAACTGAAAATGCTGGAAACATAGTTCCATACCGTAGAACAATCTTGGGTGGGGCCATGTGGCATAACCGCTAACCACCATTATTCATTTACCAAGGATACAAGCCAAGAGAGGGAAAAATATATATAACAATTGACTACACAACTGCAAACTGAAACTAGGACTTAAAAATTAACATCACATCAAACTGAAACTTGAACAATTGACAGAAGATGACGTCAATTCTGGGAAAGATTTCATCAGCCAAGGCACAAGAGACCATTGGACAAAAAGAGACACGTGACAACGCCTCCATTCAAATATTTCATCAGAATATGTTAAGCCCGCACTACTTCTGGAAACTGCTTAGCAAGCAGTCGCACAAACTGATGTGACCGAAATTTTCAAACATGGGACTGCAGAGTGTCTAGATCCGAGGTAAGCTTGTAACTCCCGAGATTGAAATAACCAGATGTATCAAGTATCAAGTAATGGTATCCAGTGTTTGTAATGTCAATTTAAATGTATTATTATTAATTAAAACCTCTGAAATGTAAAATGTTCGACTGTAGATTCTGACGACGCAGTGCCAATTCCCGGGCAACTGACACTCTAATACTCTTCTAATACTGCAATCTCTGATATTCTTAAAGATAATTATCAACTTTAGGAAGTGCATAATACTACTACATTCTATTCTGAACAACTGTACGAAGTGATGATTCGAAAGCAATCTTGTGCATTTCACCAGAAACACTGCTAAAAATGCTATCACTCTCTACAGCTAAAAGGACAGTTCGTGTACTAGAACAAGTGCTTCGTTTTAAAACAGACTTATCTATGTCTATTTTCCATTTAGAAAGCTGAAAGAGAAATCAAATCTTCTCCTTCATCTATTGAATAAATAGGGTTTGATGGAATAAATATTTATATTTATGTCAAAGTTTAATTAGATAAGGGCACTTATGAACTGCATTACATCAGAAAAGTTGTGCTTCGCGGAACTCCACCACCAGAAGTTAACTTAACTCATTACTCAACACTTAACACCACACCAATCAACACTCAACACCACACCACCCAACACTCAACACCACCACAACAACAGATAATGGGAGAAGAGTTATTATACAAAGAAGAAGAAGAAGTTGGTTAATTGGGAAAACACAGAGAACCATATATACACACTACAAACACAATTGAGTGAAAAAAATGTTATAAATGTATGTCATTTATTTACATGCATCTTGACACCTTCTCACTCTTGTCACTGTCTTACTGTACACGTCTCACTGACCCCAGGTCCAATGAGAACTTACATACAGCAGGAACCAGTTGATACAAGGCGTACACAGTGTGATAAACTCTGACCACCCCAAATTAACCCAACACTAGATTAGAGAAAAGAAGAGAGAGGAGGGGAGGGGAACTAGTTCCTACTTCAGGAATTTAGGGTTTTCCTACCTACTTCTAGATTATTGCATTGGTAGGATTGTATATGTTAATGTGAATATTCATCAGTGAATCTTGGTGGCTACCAACAACCCATTGGCAACCCAGTGGCAACCCAGTGGCAACCAACTGGCCAACCAAACCAGACCTCAGAGAGAAAGAGATGAACCGCACATGAGATGGAGGATGACTTGGCCATGAGCAGAGCATGGGGAGGCCTTCAGAGAGCTATACGGGCAGACCTGAAGTGGATCCATCAGTCAGTGGACCCAGGCTTATCCTAAATCCTCAAACTCATAAGGTTATTTATCTCGTAAGAACACACAACACAGGTTCAATGAATGATACCGAAATATAGATTTATCATTGTCACACTTAACATGTACAACATTCAAATGTATACCATGCTTCTACTCTGTTGACATCTCATATATTGATGCTTGTTTATTGATGGTCTGTACAATTGGGCCTATATGTATTTTTCTAATTTATCTTGTACACCACAAGAGAAAGTGGAATTAACAGGCCAAAAGACACAGGCCCAAATAATAAATAAGTAACTGTCAATTATCTTATGTTCATTTGTCAGTTCAACCTATCTGTGATTCACCATCTTCTTTGTATATCATGTTGTCAAGATCTATTGTGATTGATTATGTGTTTAATTGTTTAAAACCAAATTAAATCAGGAACTACTAAAATGGGAAGGAAAGACTCAAGATCTATCAACTGCTCAACGTCCATGCTTTCTTAACATAAATCAGGCTGAGAGAATTCTCCAGACTTTCCTCAGATTTGATCAACAAAAAGGGGGCTCAGAGCTATAAGAATCCTTGGAGTAGGGGCAGAATCCCAGTTAATATTTATTATTCTCACCAGGGCCACAATCTACATCTCCTAGACTACATTAGATAACGAGGCCTGCAGATAACTCGAGGGTCATATTCTGGGGTTATTGAAGACAGAAGAGGAAGGGGCCCAACTTCTTTGATTAGAATTGGGGCATGCACTAAAGTGATCTCCCACTCCCTTCAGAGTATATGACACTTGTGAAAACCATATGTCTGTCTGTCTGTCTGTCTGTCTTTCTTTCTGTCTGTCTGTTTGTCTGTCTGTCAGCAGCAGCAGAAGAAAAAGAAGGAGGAGGGGAAGGAGGGGGAAGAAGAAGGAGGAGGAGGGGGAGGAGAAGGGGAGGAGGAGTTGGAGGAGGGGAGAGGAGGAGCAGGGAGGAGGAGGAGCAGGGAGGAGGAGGGGGAGGAGAGGAGGAAGAGGAGGAGGAGGATTATAACGCATATGCCTGTAGATAACTGTAGCGAAAAGGTCCACCTATTTGAGAAATATGCAACAATTTTACATATATAGCAATGCTATTAAAAGTTATGTCCCCTCGTTATATATGAATTAAAATGTAAATAAAAATATTAAATTTTATTAAGTAAATAACTGTTTGTACGCTAACAAACTATGACAGTTGGCAGCACCCTGGTGGGAAGCGTCTCCTTTAATTGATATTAGTAGTCATGTAAGCTCCCGTTCCCGGAAATATGGCGAACAGTTTGGAAGAGAACAATCTTCATCCCAATAACTAAACAGGGTAATCTGTTTTTTTTTTTTAAAGTGTTTGTGCAGTGACTGCACACAGTTTATTATTCAACAAATTAAGTATGTCGCAAACATCAGATGCCTCCTATGTATGCTTTGCTACAGGTTAAACAAAACTTATGACCGGTCTATCTATATATTAAATGTTCTTTGTCAGTAGGGACAAAGAAACGTTTCTGATGCTCTATTGCGAGTTATTTCTCTTGGGGAAACATAAAAGAATGCAATGCTATATGCATTAGATCCCCCCCCCACCCCCCTTTAGTTTTCCAACTATTTTCTCTCTCTTTCCTTCTTCGTAAACAAAATGGTGTATTTAGGGTGAATAGTGTATGTTCAAGATGTTGCCGTTTATTTGTATGTAAATTTTCATTGTGTGCTACTGAGCATTGTCACATGTCAGTTTTTGGATAACGTGTGAAATTTAATTTCTTACAAATTTGTGAAAAAGGCTGGTAGCGGTACTATTTACTTACATACAAGAGTCTCACGTTCGCCGGAATAACATATGATGATAGTATGGTACATTTTAAACCATTTGTAACATTCACACTAATATACCCTACGGTGTAGGGTCTGAAAAATAGTCTTCATACTCATTATATTGCTCCTCTCCACGGAAATCTTTAGTAACATTTTTTTTTTCTGCTTTCCTTGGATCTATTCATTTTGACATCTGAAGAAAATAAGAAACAAGCAGCAGACTTGGTTTTAATAAGCAGATCGGATTCACCCACAAATGAATATTTAAATTCATCAGTTAACTGTATTCACTCTTCTTGGTCGGTGGGTACGTATATGTAGGAGGCGTCACTGACTCTCCATGTTCATTGAGATATAAAGATTCATACAAAGGTGGTAGTTCATTCATATCCTGTAATGAATCAATGTCACTGTCATGAACGTGATCACCATTGGTGATATTAGTATCACGTGTCGTCACTCCATTTTGATTGTTCTGTGGTGAGCTAGAACTGGACGGCTGAGTCTGATGTAGACCACTATTCTCTGCATTTTCTCTAGCTCGTGCTGCATTCTGCACGAGTCGATCTCTCTCCCTCTCAATGTTCTCACAGCTGTCTGTGTTGTTCTTTTTTATCAGACAAATGAAGCACTCGGTGATTCTTAGAACAAAATATGTCAGCCGACTTTACCAGCACAACAACATATCAACCAAAACCCGCTATAGCTCAAACAATGCGCGAGACATCAACGATGTCAGAGCGGCAACAACGTCCTACTTCTAGCAGTAGTCGCCATCATATCTTGTCGAAATCTCCAACTTCGAGAACAACTAAAAGAAAGTCAAAAATGAGAAAGATTTATTCGTTGTCTTCTTCTTCTTCTTTCGTTCGCCTGAAACATGTCTACAACTGCAATGTCGTCTCTTGTATGAATCTAACAGTCTTTTTTAGTTCATTCAGCGGTCCATAGAGTTTATCTTCCACTGTTGTCTCTCTAGGCCAGAAGGTTCGCCTGGATATGTTGTAGTTTGGGCAATCCTGGAGTATGTGCTCTGCTGTCTGCGACGCCAAACCACATGTGCACATGGCTGAGTCACCAATCTTAAATTTTGTATACAAGTGGTTGCGTAATCTATTGTGTCCTGTTCTGAGGCGCAGAAGAATGACCTGTTCTGGTCTGTCCATAACGTGGTAGTCGTCTTGAGTAAGGTTTGGTGGCTTTCTGATTGATTTGATCATTCTTTTCTTTTGGTGGTATGTAATCGGCACATCAGGTTGTTCTTCTGTTGCTCCTTCCTTAGCCAATCGATCAGCTCTGTCGTTTCCGGGGACTCCACAGTGGGATGGTATCCACTGTATGGTGATCTTACGCTGACTGCTAAGTTCAGAAAGTAGTGTCATCAGAACTGGCAATTTCCCAGACAGGAGCGCCTCTATTACGGATTTTGCATCTGTCAATATCACTGCAGGTTGTGTACCATGGCTGGTATTTTGTAATTTTTCGGTGGCTATCTTGATTGCCTCAATTTCAGCATCATAGCTATGGCAGTACTTTCCTGTTGGAATTAATTCGTTGTGAAGAGAAACCAGAGTAACACATTATTCGATCAGGTGGTAAATATCCCTCAAGGTCGTGCAGGTCTTTTATACTGTTCTTACATTGCATTATACCTAATCTAAAATATACGTAATAAAGAAACAAAATATATCACCCACTTATAATCTTCATATTAGAACCATCATGATAGCATTTAAGTGTCAGATTCCAGTATGAGTTATTCAACAGCAAAATTTTCAATCAAATCATCCTAAACAAACTACGAAGAGTCATGTCCCTTCTTAACAGTTAAATATTATGCCCATTTATTTTACGGATATAACTTTCCCCTCCCCTTCCCTCCCCTCCCCTAATTATCTATCTATCTCGCGCGCGCGCGTGGGAATGAACGGACATAAAAAGGACGTCGGTTTTGTGACTTCATTTCGGATCTTGTAAGTTTTTCCTCCTCAAAACATTCTCATCATCTCATCATCTCATCATGTTCCTCTTGTACCTTGCGGTGTCGAGGTGAAGTATAAACTTCGTGAGAGTGCCCGGTTATGGGCTTCGTATATCGACATTCCCATGGATTCTGAAAACATTATGAAATGATAATGTAATGATGTAAAAGTTTGTAATGTAAAATGTTTTTACTGGAACCAAGTAGCAGCAATTAAAATGGGAAATAAAGAGGGTAGTTACGAACAGATAAAGCTAGGAGTACGACAGGGATGTGTCTTATCACCAGATCTCTTCTCCCTGTATAGCGAAGTAATAATGAGAGAGATCAAAGAGATGCCAGGGATACTAGTTGGAGATTATAATATAAATAATATACGCTATGCAGATGACACAGTATTGGTGGCGGATAATTCAACAGACCTACAACAATTATTAGAAGTTGTAGTAACAGAGAGTGCAAGGAAAGGACTCACCTTGAATATCAAGAAAACAGTAACCATGGTGATATCAAAGAAAATGGGGACACCAAAATGTGACATAGAAATATAAGGAAAACTCCTTAACCAAGTGGATAATTTTAGATACCTAGGGGCATTTATAACATCAGATGGAAGATGTACAACAGAGATTAGGGGCAGAATAGGGCAGGCAAAAGCCGCATTTCAGAAAATGAAGAGTATCTTATGCAATAAGTCACTATCACTGAATGTAAGAAAGAGAGTGCTGAAATGCTATGTTATGTAGAACCAGTTTTGCTGTATGGCAGTGAATCTTGGAATGTAAATGAACAAATTAAGAAGAAATTAGAAGCAACAGAGATGTGGTTCCTGAGACGAATGTTGCGAATTCCTTGGACTGCCAGAGTAACTAACGACGACTGCCTGAAACAGGCTAATGAAACTAGAACACTATATATATACAACAATAAGAAAGAGACAAACAGCTTTCTTTGGTCATGTAATGAGAAGAGAGGCATTGGAGAACATGGTGACAACTGGAAAGATCGAGGGGAAGAGAGGCAGAGGCAGACCAAGAGAAATGATGCTGGATGGATTGAGACGGTGGCATGGAGGAATATCAGCAGTAGAGTTGATCCAGAAAACCAAAGATCGAGATCTGTGGAGAGCCATGAACGCTTACGCCAGCCGGCACGGCACTTGATGATGATGATGAATGGAATGATAATGATTCTGTATTCTTAAAGTTAATTTCCTAACAATGGACAGCATTTTGCATATTTCAGAAATGAGCTCATTTTCGGGATTTTAATCTTCTGTATATTTTAATATCAGTTGGTCTATGTTATGCAACACTGGCATATGATGAAAACATTTAGAAGAGAGTGTTGTTATTTCCTTTTGGTAAGGAAATCCTCTATGTGCTGTAAGGGTCTTTAAATAGTTTGTGCGAGAGCTTGGTTGTACAAAGTATCTTCGTTTGACAGACAGTTTGCGGATTTGGTAAATATTAAAACGAACGATACGGTTTATAAATCAACATGTAAATGAATCGATTTCCTCTGAAAGGTAAGAAAGCTCAACGATTGAAATGTATGTAAATTTGGAACATGTACCAGAAATCCCCCACCTTGTCAAAATAATGACAGGATAAAAAAACACGAAAATCACACAAACGAATTGAACTGCTGAAGTTAGTTAGTTAGTTAGTCGACAGATCATCCTCATTGCACATCGAACCATTCAGTCCATAAGTGCTCGGATCCTCTCCTCAGCAAATCCCGCAGCGTGTAGCGGCTAAGACACCAGTTCTGTGTTGGTTTATCAATCTTCTTTGGCTTCCTGCGTAGTGTTCTTGTTTGTCCACCCCTCTTTTAATTTGCTGTTCTCGCAGTCTGGCCATGGTATGCTGCAGCCATGGAACTGCTGAAAGTGTACATCAAATAACAAATAATAAATACTTGTGTTTAAATAAATATCACTAAAACAGAAATTGAGACATGTTGAATGTTACGTATATTCAAGCCTGCTACATGATGAAGTGGAAACATAGACCTTGACTTCAAGGTTCCGTGCGGACTGGACACGTGTGAAATAAAATCTGCGTGTATGACATTATCGAATCCTAAAATTCTTCGCTCTTTCCTTTCATGTTGAGGGGATAGCGCGAACGCCGTCCCTCTTACGAAAAAATTACGCACTCGAGTCACCCACATTTAGGGTGATCGCAGGCGTCAACCCAACCGAAGTGCAATGGAAGGGCCTCAACCTGGGAGCACCACCTTATTGATCATGGTAGCTCCCGTGCCAGGTAAGTAAGCTTCTTCCGTCCGTCCAATTTGGAAAAAAAAAAAAAAAACTTTCCACCTTGTTTCAACCAGCCCGTGTGGCATCGGTTATAATAGCGGTGGTTCATGGTGCGTGGATTGTTAGTTTCTCTGTGTGCCAGTAAAAGCTGGCTTATCTTATGTCTATGACGTCATCAAGGGGGATTCGTTGGCCGGCAAGTTTTCCTTTTGTGTGTTTTTAGGCAGTTTCTTCTGGCAGTGTTGGCTTCTGGCTCATCTGCTGTGCTAGGATGCTGTCATCATATTGGCTTCTTGTGAGGTTATTTGTTAGTTATCCTCTTCCTCTGAGCTGGAGCTGTTGGTGGACCATGCATCTTTTTGTTTTTGTCGTTCTTCTCTCATTTTCTGTCTGAGGCTATTCATTCCCCTTTTATATTCGTTGAACCATGTGGGGCTGTCTAGAGGCTCCTTCATTGCTGCTCTGACTTTTGGTTCGTTCCGTCTTTCGACAATACGCCACATCTTTTCATGTTCAGCTCTTGATGCTCCTTTCTTGTATATACCCCAGTCATCTTCCGGTTTGTCGGTGTTTTCCTTCGTACTTTCTTGAAGAGTCTGGTTGATGTCTGGTTTCCCCTGACTCTTTTTGGACATCATAGCTGTGCTGGCGTCCTTAGTTTGCTGTTTTTGCTTGGGCATGGTGTTGGCTTCATCTTGCATCTTCTTGTCTTCTTTCTTGTGAATTGTCGTCATCAGTTTGTCGATGTTTTTCAGTTGAGTTACATCTGGCGTAATGGGTTCATCTAGCTTGTTTTGCATTAGTTTCATTTCCGCTCTGTGCAATTCTTTTTCGGTCTTGATAATTTGTAAGATTTCTTCGTCCTCCTTCTTCATCTCGGCCATGCGCTCCATCTCTTGTTTGATGCTTTGCTGTATCTCCTTCATTTCCGCAAGCAGTTTTTCATTGTCACTGGTTTGTGACGGTGTTAGTGTCGCGAGATTGCCATGAGTTAAACAGATAAATATTCCCGACGTTTGCTTGGCGTGTATTTTCAGCACCATTATTTTACTAACTGGAAAAACACCGCGGATGTCAAAATCTCAGGACAATATTTGTAGCTGCACGTGTACATCTATAACGGATTTGGAACGGTCGGTGTTGATGGTGACAGGTCCTGGCATCGCCTTGATTAGTTTGTCTACATTTGAATGTAAATGGAAGCAGTGGGGTCAGCCCATCTACACATTTGGTGTTGAGTGAGAAGGAAGGGATACACCGAGTTGGCAGTTCATTACCAGTTAGAATCACATATATTGTCACCACGGAACAGAAGATTGACAAGTTTGTCAACATTTGAATGCAGATGGAAGCCGTGAGATCACAATGGCAGATGTAAAACGGAAGTACTTAGTAGGGAGAAAACAGTACATATGTCAATTCTTGGTTTCCGGAACATGAAGAGTTTGACGGGGTTATTTGCAACTGTTTGTTGGAAGTCGTCATAAAATTCGCTGGCTTGTTTTGAGAATCTTAACTATTACTGACAACTTTGACAGGATTTAAGCCCGGAAAAATAGATCCTTGCAAATGGTTGATATGTCCAAATAACACCTGTGTGGGGGAGAAGAGGATAAAGTCACGTGGACAACTTTGGTAGTTGCCATATAAACTCTAGTTGTGACCAGCTAGGGAGGACTTGAAATTATGCTTTAGTCAGAGTGCCAGGGCACGGCAGCGCCTAGTGGAAATAATATCTACCGTGTGTTAATTAGTGACTTAATTTTACACGTGCCTATAATGGCAGATGTAGATATGATTGATAGGACTGCAGTGGTGCCATTTAAGGTATAACCTATTATAATATATTCGTTATAATTACTTTAGGCAGTAGCCTTGTTAAACTATAGTGTGATGATTAGCACTGTTAGTGGAAACTAGCTAGAGTAGGGAAGTGATACTTGACTCTGTTAGCTAGAATAGATTAGTGAAGTGTTGATAAGCTTTACTAGTTGAGAATTGAGTAATGAGGGATAATTGGGATTTCCCGTAGGTGTCCCTTGTGGGAGGGGTTCCACATTCTGTTTGCTGATTTTTTCTTTGTCATAACCTGATTCGATTCTAGGTGGGTAGCTAATCTGCTCTATGACTAAGTATGGTTAGCTAACGATCATTAGGCAAGGTGATAGGCTTACACTCAGCCGAAAGAATCATGAACTAGTACTATCACCAGGTGTGTTGTTTCTATCCTAGGTTCCCTACCAGATCCAAGGAAGCTCAATAAAGTTTTGGGAAGGAAGAAAATCCCAGTCTGAAGAACACCAGTTCGGCAATCAATAAAGATTGCTTACAGACGTGATTAAAAGCTAGAGGGAGGTTGATTCACCCAACATAGTGAAGATTACAGTTGCACCATACAGCATTAAACAGTGGTAACGAACCGAGAACCGGTTAAGAGTAACTAGTGTTAGTACAGTAACAATTAACATTAGTAATTAGCACTTGCGGAATGAATGGTTCGATGTGCAACGAGGATGATCTGTCGACTAACACTTAACTTTACTAACTGTGTAAACACTAGAAAAGAACTTGTGCAGTTGGTTAGAGAACATTAGGAACGGACATTGTGTAGAGTGAATCCGGTCCATAAGTAACTGTTCATACCACCGGTGTCTATTTCTCATGTTCATGAAATGGGATTACCAGAGGTCTACAGAAGCAAAGCAGTATCCGGCAGGATGGTTCCGGCAACGGGTGAGACGTACTTGTTCTGACGTAACGTGCTGTGGTCTATCTTTGCTGTGATCAGCGGACTGAGCTGATGTCTGAGAGTCAGATTCTCTACACTTTATAGAACACGTCACACATTTTCTTCGCATACACGTCTCATACACGTTACACTTTTATTTTAATAAATTAATCTTTATTAATTTCTAGAAGTAAGAGTTGTTGAGTATGTTGCGTTGGGGAGTATGAGAAGGGGGCATAGTACGACAGTGTGAGAGTGATAGGAAAAGGTGTCCATAGGCGGATGGAGTGTGTTGGACGGAAGCTGGTGGATTCTCCAGAATATTGAGGGGAAAAAAAATAATATTATAATGTGGGTGTCGGATCTCCTCACTCCAGGGACGACACTTTAAAGGAGGACACGACATTATTGGGGGATCGTAAACGTGATATTTGGACAGTGGGATCTCTCGTAAACGTGATCTTTGGACAGCGGGATCTATCGTAAACGTGATCTTTGGACAGCGAGATCTCTCGTAAACGGGATCCTTGGACAGCGGGATCTCCCGTAAACGGAATCCTTGGACAGCGAGATCTCCTGCAAGCAGGAACGTTTGACAGGGGGATCTTCTGACAACGGGGTCTTTTGACACGGGATCCTTAGTTATAAAAGGGAGATATCATTTTGGAGAATCCAGCTAGAGTGAATGTGGATAGGGGTTAGGATTAATATCTTACCTGTTCACACTTCACACGTCTGCATAGGTCTGTGGTCCTGATTCTACTCTTGTCACTGAGTGAATGTACTGTGTGTGGTAATATCGAGATTTATAGTACTTGTTCATATATCGGTATAGTAATTTGCAGTTATATTGTACTAGACCTGCTAGCTTACCTCTCTGTATAATGGCCACCCCTAAACTTAGCACGTTAGAATTAAAGGAAAGGGGGGAAGAAATGGGATTGGCGGGGTCTGCTCTAACGGATTACATACAGGAAGTGGAGAGAGAGTATCGTCAAGCAGAAAGGGATGATCGAAAGGCCGAGCTGGAATTGAGAAGGATGGAGTTGGAACAAGCAGCTAAGAAATTGGAAGCTGAGCAAGCAGCTAGGAAATTTGAAGCTGAGCAAGCAGCTAGGAAATTAGAAGCTGAACAGGAAGCACAGAAAAGGGAGCACGAGTACCGGATGAGGGAACTCGAGTTGAAGAGTCAATCTAATGGAGAAACTGAGGGAGCAGTTGGAGGTTCCTCCATCCCAGGATCAACACCAGTAGGTGGACATGGGTACCATGCTATGAAGTTTCCTTTAGCGGTCTACGAGGAGGACAAAGAGAAGTTTGATCAATACCTTCAACGCTTCGAGGCTATGTCAGTTGCTATGGGTCTGGAGCGTAACAAATGGAATCTTAAGCTATCCCAGGGATTACGCGGGACAGGATACGAGGTTTATACTCGCCTGCCACCAGGACATGAGAACAATTATGATGAATTAAAGACGGCTCTGCTGAAACGATTCGAGGTTACGTCACATACCTACCGGAAAAAATTTCGAGCAGCAAAACGAGAACCGGGAGAGTTGTTTGCCGCCTACAGTTTGCGTCTTAAATCTTATCTCCATAAGTGGATGGATTTGGCTGGGTTCGCACATGACTATGAGAGTCTGGAAGAGCTCATGGTGGTCGACCAGCTGAAGAAGCAAATGTCTAAACCTCTCAGGACGTTCCTGGGAGAACAAGGAGCGGAACGTATTGACCTCGTGAATAAATTAGCAGAACGGTTCGTCGAGGTACATGGGGAGGCAGGGGAAAACCTTTCCACCAACACCAAAAGTCAAGAGAAACATGACAAGAAGAAAGCCAAAAACTCAGGAACAAAAAAGTGGGAACCTTATGGGAAAAAATCAGAGGATAGTTCAGAGAAGAAGAAGGAGGGAAGCAAGAGCACCTCAAGCTCTACACCTAAACGACCGTGGTCGGAGAAGTGGTGTTCAATTTGTAAGTCACCCTCTCACAATACGAGGGACTGCAAATCGAAGGCTAAGAACCCTCATTTTGCAGCATGTCAAGTGACTTCCAAGGAGGTTGTCACGGAAAATGCCAAGGTCAACAAGGAAGCTCGCCACCAGGAGAGCTCATTCAAGTCCGACAATAGAAAATCTAGGACAGGGAAATGGTGCAACGAATGCAAGTCAAACACGCACAATGCTATTGACTGCAGGGGAAAGTCAGGAGACACTCAATTCGTCGTGTGCTCAGGGAAACCTAAGGTGGAGCCCACCGAACAGGTCGAGGCCGAGGAAGAGACTCCAGACCAGGAGAAACCACCTGTAGTGGAATTGGTAGAGGTTAACGGTCGTCAAGTGGAGTGTTTATACGACACAGGACTGGACGGGGAGGCCGTGATTTCTGCGGATCTAGTACATCCAGAACAATTCACAGGTGAAACATTGGATATACAGCCTGCACAGAAGAGTGCTGTAACCATGAAGTTGCCCATTGCTAATGTGGAGATTCGGTCAAGGTACGTCACCGGCACCATCAAGGCCGCTGTATTGACCGATCCCATTTTTCCAGTCATCCTAGGTTGCCGGTATGTCTTTCTGGGAATGCCCAGGGAGCCTATTCATATGGGAGCAATGCAGACTCGCTCTCAGGCGAAAACGGAAGAGGCAGACGCAATTGTGACTAACCCAATGCCGGGGGAGCTACGAACTGCCCAGAGTGAGGATGATACTTTACGTCCTTGCTACAAAAAGCTGCAGAAAAGTGCTGATCCACCAGGACGGGGGCAGTACTACATGAAGAATAGGATACTCTACAGGAGAGCAGGAAGGGGAGACAACCTATACGGTCAGTTGGTCGTCCCAAAAGCTCATCGGTCCCAGATTCTTCATATGGGGCATACCATCTCCTTTAGTGGACACATGGGTATTGCCGCCACCATGCAGCGGATTTCCTGCCACTACTATTGGCCGGGAATGACAGATGATGTGCGTCGGTATGTGAAGTCATGCCCTGAGTGCCAGAGGGTGGCCCCGAAACACTGGACAGCACCGGTGATGTTGGGTGAGATGCCCATCATGAACTCTCCTTTCGAGAGGGTAGCCATCGATATCGTGGGTCCACTTCCCAGGACTAGGAAGAGGAACATGTATATACTCACAATGGTGGATTGCTGTACAATGTGGGGTGAGGCTATACCGTTGACCACGATTGACTCGAAAAGAGTGGCGGACGCACTGATGGAGGCCTTTACCAGATTAGGCTTTCCGGATCAAATTCTGACGGACAATGGATCTCAGTTTTGTGGAAAACTCATGGAGGAGGTATTTAGGGTGTTTCACTCTAACCACATACATACCAGCCCTTACCACCCTCAAGCCAATGGACAAGTGGAGCGTTTCAACGGCACGTTGATGACAATGCTCAGGAAATTAGCGCAGGAAAAACCTGATAGGTGGGATGAATATATCCCAGCAGCACTTTTTGCCTATCGGGAAGTTCCTCATGGCTCAACAGGACTACCACCCGCTACGTTGCTGTTTGGTCGTCCAATCAAAGGACCGTTGGAAGCCATGTTGAGGAGTTGGACTGAAGAGGGGACGTCAGAAGAAGTGATCTCATCCTACAAATACGTGGAGGAACTGAAAGAAAAACTCCACAAGGGATGGACTCTGGCAAATCAAAACTTGAAAAAGGCCAGGAAAAGACATGCGGCTTACTACAACCGTAGGTCTAAAGAAAGATCTCTAGAGGTGGGAGATAAAGTCTTGTTGCTACTCCCAACGGGAAACAACAAACTGGAGATAGGTTGGCAAGGACCATTTCCCGTGGAAAGGGTGATATCCAGAACCAACTATCAAATCCGGATCCGGGGAAAGTCGAAGATTTTCCATATCAATCTCTTGCGGAAATACGAAGAGAGACCCGGAGACAAGGCAGCTCACCTCATGGCAATGGCAGTTGCAGTGGAGACAGAAGTGGGAACCAGCGAGGGCAGGGAATATCCCTTAGTACACCAGGAAACCTATAGGGATGTACAAGTGAACCCTGATCTGACCTCCCAGGAGAGGGAAAGGATAACCCAGGTTCTCAAGTCTCATAAGGAGATACTGACTGATAAACCAGGACGAACGAGGTTGGTGGAGTTCGAGATGACTTTGACCACACAGGAGCCTGTTCGCCAAAAGGTTTACCCAGTGCCATTCTCTAAAGAAAAGGCCCTGGAGGAGGAAATAAAAAAACTGCTGGAGGATGACGTGATTGCACCATCCACATCCCCATACAATGCGGGGGTAGTTTTGTTACGCAAACCAAGTGGAGAACACAGGTTGTGTATAGATTACCGACTTCTGAACAGTCATACACAGTTTCATGTGGAACCTTTGCCGAATCCAACTCAGTTATTCGCTAGGCTCCATAAGGCTCGGTACTTTTCAAAGGTGGATCTGAGTCGGGGGTACTATCAGATACCAGTCAAACCGGAGATTCGACCACTGTTAGCTTTCAGTACACCCAGTGGACACTACGAATTCAAGGTCATGCCCTTTGGACTCAGCAATGCACCTAGTGTGTTTACACGCATGATGAGGACTTTACTAGATCCGTTACAGGATCCGTCCATCATCTCATTCATGGATGATATTCTGATTTCCAGTGACAGCTTGGATGACCACTTACAATCCTTGGAGAGAGTGTTTAATAGACTCAAGGAAGCAGGGCTTACTGCTCGTCCAACCAAGTGCATGATTGGTTACCAGACTCTGGAATTTCTAGGCCACACCATCACTCCAGGACACATTGTTCCAGAAGAGAAGAACCTGGAGAAAATCAGAAATGCACCAAGGCCAAAAACGAAGAAGGATGTGCGATCTTTTCTCTCGTTGTGTGGGTTCTACCACAAATTTATCCCACATTTCACTGAACTGGGAGCTCCGTTGACGGAAACCTTGAAAAAGGGATTACCGGATCAAATCATTTGGACACCAGAATGTGAGAATGCCTATAGTCAGTTAAAGCTGTATTACAGCTCCCTGACCTTTCCAAACCATTTGTGTTGAGAACGGATGCAAGTGCGATTGGAATTGGAGCCGCTTTGTTACAGGAAGGAAAAGATGATGCTTCGGTTTTGAAACCGGTAGCATACGCAAGTAAGAAACTTCTACCGGCGGAGAGGAATTATTCAACCGTCGAGAGAGAATGCTTGTCCCTCGTATGGGCAGTGCAAAAATTTCAGCCATATTTGTATGGAGTTAAGTTTCGGGTTCAGTCGGATCATCAGCCCCTGATGTTCCTGGCTACTTCTCAGAAGCTCAACGCACGTTTGATGCGGTGGTCGTTGTTACTTCAACCGTATAATTTCACAGTAGAGTACATTCCTGGGAAGGAAAATGTTGGAGCGGATTTCTTGTCAAGACACCCAGCTCCTGAAGAAGAGGAATGAATTATCTGGATTTAACTCATGGTGGAGGAGAGTGAGATGGACTACTCTCTTAAGAGGGGGCCTATGTCGCGAGATTGCCATGAGTTAAACAGATAAATATTCCCGACGTTTGCTTGGCGTGTATTTTCAGCACCATTATTTTACTAACTGGAAAAACACCGCGGATGTCAAAATCTCAGGACAATATTTGTAGCTGCACGTGTACATCTATAACGGATTTGGAACGGTCGGTGTTGATGGTGACAGGTCCTGGCATCGCCTTGATTAGTTTGTCTACATTTGAATGTAAATGGAAGCAGTGGGGTCAGCCCATCTACACATTTGGTGTTGAGTGAGAAGGAAGGGATACACCGAGTTGGCAGTTCATTACCAGTTAGAATCACATATATTGTCACCACGGAACAGAAGATTGACAAGTTTGTCAACATTTGAATGCAGATGGAAGCCGTGAGATCACAATGGCAGATGTAAAACGGAAGTACTTAGTAGGGAGAAAACAGTACATATGTCAATTCTTGGTTTCCGGAACATGAAGAGTTTGACGGGGTTATTTGCAACTGTTTGTTGGAAGTCGTCATAAAATTCGCTGGCTTGTTTTGAGAATCTTAACTATTACTGACAACTTTGACAGGATTTAAGCCCGGAAAAATAGATCCTTGCAAATGGTTGATATGTCCAAATAACACCTGTGTGGGGGAGAAGAGGATAAAGTCACGTGGACAACTTTGGTAGTTGCCATATAAACTCTAGTTGTGACCAGCTAGGGAGGACTTGAAATTATGCTTTAGTCAGAGTGCCAGGGCACGGCAGCGCCTAGTGGAAATAATATCTACCGTGTGTTAATTAGTGACTTAATTTTACACGTGCCTATAATGGCAGATGTAGATATGATTGATAGGACTGCAGTGGTGCCATTTAAGGTATAACCTATTATAATATATTCGTTATAATTACTTTAGGCAGTAGCCTTGTTAAACTATAGTGTGATGATTAGCACTGTTAGTGGAAACTAGCTAGAGTAGGGAAGTGATACTTGACTCTGTTAGCTAGAATAGATTAGTGAAGTGTTGATAAGCTTTACTAGTTGAGAATTGAGTAATGAGGGATAATTGGGATTTCCCGTAGGTGTCCCTTGTGGGAGGGGTTCCACATTCTGTTTGCTGATTTTTTCTTTGTCATAACCTGATTCGATTCTAGGTGGGTAGCTAATCTGCTCTATGACTAAGTATGGTTAGCTAACGATCATTAGGCAAGGTGATAGGCTTACACTCAGCCGAAAGAATCATGAACTAGTACTATCACCAGGTGTGTTGTTTCTATCCTAGGTTCCCTACCAGATCCAAGGAAGCTCAATAAAGTTTTGGGAAGGAAGAAAATCCCAGTCTGAAGAACACCAGTTCGGCAATCAATAAAGATTGCTTACAGACGTGATTAAAAGCTAGAGGGAGGTTGATTCACCCAACATAGTGAAGATTACAGTTGCACCATACAGCATTAAACAGTGGTAACGAACCGAGAACCGGTTAAGAGTAACTAGTGTTAGTACAGTAACAATTAACATTAGTAATTAGCACTTGCGGAATGAATGGTTCGATGTGCAACGAGGATGATCTGTCGACTAACACTTAACTTTACTAACTGTGTAAACACTAGAAAAGAACTTGTGCAGTTGGTTAGAGAACATTAGGAACGGACATTGTGTAGAGTGAATCCGGTCCATAAGTAACTGTTCATACCACCGGTGTCTATTTCTCATGTTCATGAAATGGGATTACCAGAGGTCTACAGAAGCAAAGCAGTATCCGGCAGGATGGTTCCGGCAACGGGTGAGACGTACTTGTTCTGACGTAACGTGCTGTGGTCTATCTTTGCTGTGATCAGCGGACTGAGCTGATGTCTGAGAGTCAGATTCTCTACACTTTATAGAACACGTCACACATTTTCTTCGCATACACGTCTCATACACGTTACACTTTTATTTTAATAAATTAATCTTTATTAATTTCTAGAAGTAAGAGTTGTTGAGTATGTTGCGTTGGGGAGTATGAGAAGGGGGCATAGTACGACAGTGTGAGAGTGATAGGAAAAGGTGTCCATAGGCGGATGGAGTGTGTTGGACGGAAGCTGGTGGATTCTCCAGAATATTGAGGGGAAAAAAAATAATATTATAATGTGGGTGTCGGATCTCCTCACTCCAGGGACGACACTTTAAAGGAGGACACGACAGTTAGGAGCAGCTTGATCTGACTTTTTAATTCATCAATCTGGCTTTGCAACATACATTGATTTTTCCGTTTGCGAGATGCATGGTGCTGTCTCGCACCTCCGTATTGCTTCTTTGAATGGTGTTTTCGTCGTTATGGCGATCTTTAATATATCTCTATGTCTTTGGAGGTACGGACAGCCCAGATACCTTGCTCCATGATTGCCCATGCAGTTGGCGCATTTCCTCTTGTTGTTGGGTGCTCTGAAGTCGGTGTCCTGTTTTGCCAGCGGACACTCCCTGAATGCGTGGTGATCGGCACAGTAACGGCAGATTTCAGTCTTGCTGCGGCAGATTGTTCGACTGTGCATCTTGAACATTGGTTGATTCTTGGTATAAACCAATCAGGCTGTTGAGTTATATTGTTCATTGACACCTGGTGTGGAATCTCGTTGCCCTCAGTCGTCACCACCGCCAGTGAGGTTGGTATCTTTGAGTATGTCAAGATCCGCTGTGCCTTCAGAATTCTCATGTGTAGATTTTTCTCCTGTAGCTGTTTCATCATTTCGTCATCTGACAGCTCCATTTGAACACGTTTTACAACCCATCTGGCTGTCTTGAGGTCGGTGTTACCGACTCTGGTGTCTTTCTCCTCCTTCTTCGCGGCTGTCTTGGCTCTTGTCTGTGGTGGGCTGACATCCGTCTTTCTCGTGGTAGCATCACTTGATTTGACTGTATCTAAATGGTCTTTAGTGCAGCTAGCAGGCAGGTTCTCCACATTCGTCCTCTGTGCAGGCCTGGCGGCTCCCTTGCTGCCCATCTTGCTTGGCTGTGACTTTTTATTGTTGTTTTTGCGTACCATTCTCCCCCGTATCAGGTAGCTTGAAATTATAAGGCGTCTAGTCTTGATAGCGCTGTGCGAATGATGAAGCTTCTTAAATCATTACAACTAGCACGCACTATAAATGAGGGACGAACTGTCACTAAAGTAAAGTATCAATTTAAAATTTAATTAGTAATTGATTATAGAACTTGATTAATAATTGTATTGTATTAGTATATTATTGTAGTAGATTGTATTTGTTAATTTACGATGGACGCCCAAGACCTTTCATTGGGGCAGGTGCTTGGTGGAGTAGGAAGAGCTATATCCAGACTAGATACAGCCTTAAAACAACAGGGTGTAGGCACTGACATAGAGAAATTCAATGGACAAGTCAAGAAGTGGATGGTGGTCATCTAGAAACATGCATTTTTGGTCGGAGCTACAGATGAAGAGAAAAAGAAAATAGCATATCTGGCTAGTTTGTCACCGGTATCTGATCATATTAGACGTAAATTAGAGGCAGGAGTAGATGAAACTTGGGAACAGTTTAAGGATGACCTGACCCATAAATACGCAGAGAACACAGACACCCAACACGCATTCTCTGTGCTGAGACAGTCTAAACAGGACAATGGGAGAGCGTACAATTATATAGCGATAGATTGATAAATCTGGCAGAAGAGGCATTTTTAGGACAGAATGTGCAAGGTGAAGAAGTAGAAAGAATGCTGGTAGGAATATTTTTGGATGGATTACGATCAGACGGACTAAACTTTAAGCTGATGAGAGAAAATCCAGCAAGATTGTCGCAGGCAGTAGATATAACCATACAAGAAGAAAGTTTAAGGAGGAGGTTCAGATTACGAGTAGGAAGAGAAATTGGAAGTAATGTTGAACAAAGAATGGAAGAACCTATGGAAGTAGGGCAAGCAAGATGTGGATGGAGAGCGCGCGGAGTTAACCAGACTAGGGCCGAAATACATACACTAGTAGGAAATAATGAGGCCACGTGGGGCAGAGGAAGCCATATGAGAAATTTCACAAGAGAGACAGCGGGTAATACATGTATGGTCTGTTGGAATTGTGGACAGAATGGACACAGTTATAGGTTTTGCGGCAACAGACGAGCTGAGGTAAACACTCAGAATCCTATTAATGGGAGGCAATATACAAATTTTGGAGAAATGCAAGGAAATTTTGCAAGGTCAGGAAACCAGGGAAACTGGCGTCCCACTTACTGAATAGGAACCGCGGTAGGGGGGAAAATAGAAAGGTCCCGAGAGTTAATAGAAATGTCAATTACCCAGATGTAAAAGCCACAAATAGCGGAAAACATAGAGAAGGGCCCCAAGTTGCAGAGATAAAACAAACTTATGTGAATATAGGCGATCCGAGTTCATGTATAATAGAAGTAGGAAAATATAGAGTTAGAACGCTGATTGATTCAGGAGCCCAAGTCAGCGTAATCAAAGAAAAATTTTTGTATCGCATTATGAAGAATGTCAGGGTATTTAAAAATCAAGACAACCTTCACTCTGTTACCGGAGAAGCCTTAAAGGTAGTCGGTCAAACAATAATAAACTTCAGCTTGGGAGGAATAAATGTAAGATATCTTTTCCATGTGGCCAGAAATTTGAACAGGAATATGATTTTAGGTAGAGATTTTTTGCTCAAGAATGGTATTAGAGTTTATTTCGATTTGCATAAGTTGAGGTTTCAAAATGTTTATGTTGATTTAGAAGAAGATATGCATATATCTGCCTTGGTCAGAGTAAAAACGTCCATGACGTTAAAACCACAAACTGTTAATTTGATACAGGCAAAAATGAAGAATAGTCCGTATTTTTCGTTGGGACAGACAGTTAGGATAACAGAATTCGACAGAGAGGTAATAGACTAACCTGGTCTAGAGGTCCCTGTTGGAATAATGACATTAGACAAACACTTTAGATTTCCAGTAATGGTCATCAACAATACAGGAAAGGAAATTAAATTGTATAGGGGATGTGTAATTGCCAGAATAGTAGATGAAACTAATGACATATTACCACCAGGAAGAGAAGAAATGTCAAGACGGCCGTATGTAGAACAAAACAACACTGGAAATGGACACAGAGAAAAGTCTTTACCTCGTGCATGGAGAGAACATTCAAATCAAATATGTTCAATAGATAAAACTACGCTGCCCTCGAAGAGAGAACAAGAATTACTATCACAAGTGAAAGCTCCACAAGAACATAAAAATATATTGGAAGAATTGGTGAAGGAAAACCCAGATGTTTTTGCGATTAATGACTTAGAACTAGGTAGGACCAAAACAGTCACTATGGAAATCTCCGATAGTGATCGTGACCAAAAAGGACGGTTCACACCGATTCTGTTGTGACTACAGGGCGCTAAACAAGATCACAAAAAAATGTAGCTTATCCATTACCGGTAATTGACGACATTTTAGGATTACTTAACGGTTCCACCTTCTTCACTACGCTGGATGCTAGGTCGGGGTTCTGGTGTATTCCCATGTCGCCGGATGCTCAGAAGAAAAGTGCCTTCTGTACCCATGTGGGTTCTTATGAATTCTTACGTATGCCATTTGGAGTGAGAACAGCCCCCTCTCATTATGTTATTAATGAATCAAGTATTAGAAGGGATGCAGAAATTTGCATTGGCATACATAGATGACGTTTTGATTTACACATCAGGAGACATACAAGACCATCTGAAACATGTGAAATTAGTATTTGATAGGCTAAGACTACACGAAGTTAAACTGAAATTGAGTAAATGTGAGTTTTTAAAAACAGAAACTAAGTACTTGGGTTACATTATCGATAGAGAGGGAATCAAGCCTGATCAAGACAAAGTGAAAGTTATTAGAGAATTACCTTCTCCGACTAACGTCAGAGAAGTTAGAGCATTTATCGGGATGTGTGGGTATTATAGACGTTTCATCCCAAACTTCGCACAAATAGAGGAACCTATCACAAACTTGACTTGCAAATACGCAAGATTTAAATGGAACGAAGATTGTCAGAGAACATTTGATTGTCTAAAAAAAATAGTTTGACTGTAGTCCCATTATTGGCACATCCAGATTTAGATAAACAACTAATTTTATATACAGATGCTTCAGATACCGCTATAGGGGCATGCCTAACTCAACCATATGATGGAGAAAAATCAGGAATACCAGGGGTTAAGAACGAAACACCTATCTATTTTCTTTCACATAAACTTAGCAAGTCGCAAAGAAAATGGTCGACAGTTGAAAAAGAAGCTTATGCCATTCACTACGCTTTACAAAAGCTGAATTATTATCTTACACAATGCCACTTTAATAATCAAAACTGATCACATGCCATTAAAATCTTTATTAGAAGCTCCAGTACAGAACAGGAAAATACAAACGTGGGCGCTGAATTTGCAGGGGTATAATGCAAAAGTAGAATATATCTCAGGTAAGGAGAATACATGCGCATGATTTGTTATCCAGGATTCCATATCCAGAGGCATAGGATACTGAAGATGAAGGTGAACCGGAGATAGACGATCGGAATTGGCAAGTAAATATATTAGATTTTAGTAAATTAAATAGAGAAACTTTAGGAAGTTCACAGACAGAACACGATTCAGAACAACTAATAGAAGAGCCGTGTTTACTGCATTTTAATATGAAAGAAGAACAGGAACTGGACCCAAGAATAAGAGAAATAAAGCAGAAGTTAGAAAAACAGGCGAAAATAGTCTTAAGAAGAAGTTTATAGAATTACAGGAAGACGGAACAGCTGTATTACGTGAGTGAAAAAGGTGAAGAGTGTGTACTGAGGAAATACATTCCGAAACATTTAGAGATTGAAGTTTTAAAGGCATATCATGATAATAATGGTCATCTTGGTCGAGACAAATTATTCAATGCCCTCAGGCCTAAGTACTATTGGCCAAATTTATTTAAAACATTTATAAGCACGTTGACGCCTGTGAAAAATGCAGATTGAGAAATATGAAAACAATCAAATGTCCCTTACAGAAGACCGATATTCCTCAATTTCCCATGCAGAAGATAAGTCTAGATATTTCAGGGCCTCACCCTAGAACGTTTTCGGGAAATGTCTTTTTGTTACATATAGTGGATTGTTACAGTTTATGGCCAGGAGTGTATCCTATTCCGGATAAAGGTGCCGATTCCATCATTAACATCTTTCTACAGGAATATATACCAAGATTCGGGTGTCCCCAGACAGTTCTCACAGATAATGGAAAAGAATTTGTGAACAAGAAGTTTGATAAGTTAATGCAAGAATTGAATATTTTCCACATACAAACCTCTTTCTATCGGCCTTCTCGAATGCGAAAAATGAGAGACAACATCGGACTTTATATAATATATTAGCTAAAATGTCGAGAAACATGACAGAGGATTGGGATCTGTACGTGGTGCCTGCATTGGGAGCGATTACGAACACATCACAATGAGAGTACTGGTTTTTCACCATTCTATCTGTTGTACGGAAGAAAACATATATTAACCAATTGATAATGTGCTTAAACCTCGACGGAAAATACATGGGAGAGGAGTTTCATGAGATGATTTGACAAGAAATGCACAAAGCACATATGAGATTGAAAAAGCAATATAGTCAAAGCTAGAGAAAGACAGAAAAAGTACGCAGGATAGGAATACACAACTACAAGAATTTAAAGTGTGTGATAGAGTATACTATAAAAGAACATAGAAGAAATTCCAATTATGATAGTCATTGGGATTTCAGGATATTATATTTAGAAAAATTAGGCCCAGTATCATATAGATCAAGAACCAAATCACAGGACACCTGGCACGTGCACATGTGGAACACCTGAGACGCGATGATGAGGAAAATAAAGTTGATAATAATTGTTCGGAGGGGCTTTATTCGGAAGGACTAGTCAAAGGACTGTTAAATATGTGATCCCTCCGGAAACCAAAAAAAAATCGTTGAATCAGAACAAATAACAACACCATCTATATACGAAGAAACTTGCGAACAGTCTGAGATTAAACCGAAAACATATACATCTCTTGTGGAAAATGAAAATGAGACGTATGATGAGTCCAGAGCTGAAAGTATGGAGTCTATGGAGGAACTGGACGCCCCCATATAAGAATACCAGACAAGCATCAAAAAGAAAGATAGATAGACAGAAAGAAAGGAAAATCAAAAGAATGAAGAGAATTAGAGAAGGTTCATCCAGTAATGAAGATATACCAGTTTTAGAAAGGTTATTAAGAAGTCAAGACAAACTAATTAGATTAGATATCGAACGGAAAAAATTAGAGGCCAGTAATGTAAATACAGATGAGCAGGAAATGGATGAAGAATCAGATAATAGTATGAGCGAAGATATTATAAGCTCTCACCATGGAAACGAAGATGATGATTGGGATATGGCTGCCATAGAAATAAATAAATTAGGTTTCAGAAATTTGGCATTTTTGAAGAAACGGAGAGATAGCTTATAAGATGGTAGAATGGTATGAAGAAATAAATAAACTGTGATACAAGTATACGGCCGTGTATTAAGATTGGATGAGGTACCAGAATACTTCTCTGATTGTCTCACCGTAGATAACGAATATTTGGGGCTGTGGTTAACAGTTTTGTTGTTATTAGCCGTTATTTTGGGGCAGATACAACTTGAATAAGTTGTTTTGGTTAATGTTGAGTCCATACAAACGACAAATATAAGAGAAAGGGAGTGATGTGTTTTAGGATGTCGGCGTGTCCATTTGATTTCAACTGTTGTCCCCATGGCCTTGTAGTTGTTAAATATTAGTACATTATTTTGACCAATTAGTTTGACTCTAGTTTTTAGGTCGGGTCGTTATAATTAAGTTGTAAATTTAACTCCGTAATTTTTATGATTTATTGACCAGCCTTGAGTGTTGCTTTGTTTACTTGATTTGCACATTAGATCATTAAGATATATATTGAGTAATGAGTGTGTCCGGGCTTGGTTTTCAGCGCACTATTACGTTCAGGTAGACATCTGGTGGTTTTGGGTTGTGGCTATACTATGCTTAACGGAACGTATAATGTTTAGGTGTCATTTAATTTTGGTCATGATTTGTTGTGTTTCTTTTACATGTAAACTACTACGGACTAATAATGTTACATGTCATTATATAATTATGTCTTAGTTAAAAGTAATTATCATTTTATTACGTATATTATTTTCAAAAATGTTGGGGATAAAATATTGCTTGAAAATTAAATTAATTAAAATTATTGTTCTGTTTTGATTTGTGTTGTCTCCAGTTGTTCATGAATTGTGGTTTAATTTAGTTTTCTTTGATTAGATATTAGCATATTACTTTGATCAGTTACTTTCACTTGCAAAAAGTGTAATGAGTTTTGGTATTCATACTTGAGTTGGCCTAGACCATATTTACAATTAGTTTTGAGTAAATAGTTTTTTTTTTTGTTTTTTTTTTTTTTGTTGCAGAAACTGGTCCATATTAAGGAGACATATTAATAGGGAGCTCTGGATGCAGAATTACGTTCAGAAGATATGGGGCAACTTTGGGACATGATCTTGATGGTGGTAAATTTTTTTTAGTAAACCTGGGAATGAACATGGAGTAAGTACCATGAGAACTTAGTAAAGAGATATTTGGGGGTTGATCGGTCGTTGTGGTTGAAAATAATAAATGATATTTAAGATGGCTGCGTTAGACAGTAATAATAGAAGCACACATGGATTGAGCACCATGTTCAGAATGTGGGGTTTGGTTTAACCTGGGGGGTGGACATAGATAGAGCTGTGGATATCAGCACAACTTGTTCGAGGGTTGGATTAAGTTAGGTAAGTTCATAATATATGAACTATGAATGTTATTAATTGCGTGCTGTGGTTGCAGCATGGGCAGAGATGAACAGTAATATGAATTTTTAGGGTACTGTGGTTACAGTAAACATGAAGTGAAAGCAGGTTGGTAATAAGGGTCCATGATATGTGGCCTAATAAAGAATAAAGAGGAGGTTACAAACATAAGGTAATTGTTAGTAACTCAACTAGCTGCGTTTAGCAGCAGAACTTGTACTGGTCAGACATTGTTAAGTGAGCTATTTTAGAAGATATTTTTACTTTGGTTAAAGCTTTCAGATCGTGCATACTAATGTTGAAGATAACAATATATGGCATAGGGAGAAAACATATCATTTTTAGATTTGTATTTGAGAAACTTTATTTCATAAAGTTGCGTGTGTGAAAGGGAGGATAAATGATATAGTTTCTCTTGCTATCTTTCTTTCCTTGGTACGAACCATCTCTGTTTTTCTATTGTGTGTCTAATTGTTTTTAGAAGAGTATGATACGTGATTTTTTTTTTTTTTTTTTTTTTTTGATATACATCGGCACATCTATATGATCATGATACCATCAGAGTAAAAATTTGGATTTTGAATTTAGTAACGAAGAAGAAGTAATTGTATGTACAAAGGAGGGAGTTTTATAATGGCTGAGAAATTCAGTTGACGAGGAAGAAGTAATTGTGTGTATAAGGAGGGGGAGTTTTATAGTGGCTAGCTATAAGGAGTAAGATGACTTAGGAATACTGAATTGGCGGATAGCTAAGTATTGACTGATGCGTTTATTTATGTCTGTGATTGTTTGTTTTGGGGGTTTTAACACTGTGGCTAAATATATTATTTTAGGAATGATAAAAGTGTTTACAATTGTGCTTCGTACAAAAATTGTTGATGTCTTGTATTTGAACCTATGTAGTATGTCTATAATTTGTTTTGTCAGTGATTGCAATGTTTCTGTATGTGTTTTTCTGGGATTGGCTGAAAATGCGATCCCATAAATCTTAATGTTATCTGTGACTGTTAGATCCGGGGAAAATCTGCTTTATTCTTCTACTTCCCCAGACCCATTATTTTAGACTTCTGTATGTTTATTTTGGCCCCACTTCCTTCGCCAAACTGTCTGAAGGTGTGAAGTATGTTCGTTATGGAAGTGTTGGTTGTAGGGAAGAAAGCGGTGTCATCTGTATAAGCAACTAATTTCCGCTCCCCAGACCCTTGTATAAATGTACCTTTAATGTTAGTGTCCTGTCTAATTGCTTCTAAGAGTGGTTCTAGTGTGAGTACATATAGGACTGGTGATAGTGGACACCCTTGTCTGACAGATCTAGTGATTCTGAAACTGCTAGTGAGTGAATGATTCACCAGTACCTTACTTTCAGGACATTTATACAATATCCACGATCTGTAGTATTGTCCTATGTCACAGAGTGCTAGTGTATTGTGTAAGTATGAGTGTGAAATTCTGTCAAAGGCCTTCTCCTGGTCTAAAGATGAAATGGAGGATTGACAGTCTTTCTGGTGCGTGTATGTAATGAAATTTCTAATGAAATGTGTATGTTGGTGTATGTTTCTGTGTTGAATACTGCACTGTTGGATGGGTGGATGAGTGATGGCATGAAGTTTTTTAAAATTTTGTTTGCAAGTGATTTTGCTAGGATTTTGTAGTCTGTATTTAATAATGAGATGGGTCTATAGGTTTTCAGCTGTGTTTTGTCTATTTTGTCTTTAGGTATGAGTGTTATACATGACATGTTGCAAGTGGTTGGGAGTTCTTGTTTGTGAAAAGCTTCTTGGTAGACTTTTAGACGGAAATTGCCTAGGATAGGAAAGAAGTGTTGGTAGAATTCTACTGTGAGTCCATCTGGTCCTGGTGTTTTGTCTTTGTGCATTTGATTGAATACATGTGTTATGTCTGCTAATGTAAGCTCTGTGTCTAGTGTGTCCTTATCTGTGTCTGACAGTTTCTTTGTGTATTGTAAGAACCTATTTTGTGTTTGTGTGTTGGTGGCTTCTGCTGTATATAGGTCAGTGTAGTACTGTTGGAATGTTTCTAGTATATGAACTGCCTGTTTGTGTGTTTCCTTGAATGTCTGTTATGTCTCCTATTTGTTTGTTGCGTTGAATGTTTTGTTCTAATGCAAGGTGTTGTTGATTGGGACTTCTTTCTGATATCTTAGTAAGTTTAGTTCGAAGGAATGCACCACGGAATGTATGGTGCTGGTGTTGTTCTAATTGTGATTCTAGTGTGTTTAGGTGTAGTGCATTCCTGTCAGTCTGTTTTGTGAGTTGTATTGCTTTCTGTATAATATGTTCTTGGTGTAGTCGACTGTCTTTATGTATGATGGATGCTAACTGTTGTGTTCTATACCGTATTGAATTCTTTAGTAAATCCCAAATTTGTGTTATGTTGTCGGTGGGTGTACTATTAGTGTATGTTAGAATAAGTTGTGTCATGTGTTGTACATAACCTGTGGTTTGGAGTAATGTGTTATTGAATTTCCAAAGTGGTGTTCTTTTTGATGGACTTGTATTTGTAGTGTCTGTAGTGATATGTGATAGTACTGCTTTGTGATCTGTGTATTGTAATGTCTCTTGTAGATGTTTTGTGTTTATTATGTGGTGTGTTGAAGGTGTGTATATTCTATCTAGTCTGGCTGATCTATTGTAAGCCCTATTTTTTGTGTGTTGTTGCAATGTTATTAGGGTGTCTGTATCTGAAAGCGTATGTTATATTGTGTATGTCTAAGGTATTCTTTAGTATATCCAGTTGATATATTCCATTTCTGTCATTTCTCCTTAATTATGTCTTGATTCCTGTTTGCGACACCACCACATCATCTTTTACATGAACATTATACAACATAAAAAAAAATAACCCTAGCATTCAGCGAAATTTTCTAACTGCAACCAATAAATTATTAGACAGACAGACAGACAGACAGGGAGGGAGGGAGGGATAGACGGAGGGAAAGACGGACGGACGGGCAGACAGACAGACAGACAGACAGACAGACAGACAGACAGACAGACAGACAGACAGACAGACAGACAGACAGACAGACAGACAGACAGACAGACAGACAGACAGACAGACAGACAGACAGACAGACAGACAGTCGGGAACGGGAACTTATATGACTACTTATATGAATTAAATGAGATAATCCCCATCAGGGGCTGGATGATGTCAGGGCGGGTCTATTTATCTATCTGTCTGTCTGCCTGCCTGCCTGCCTGCCTACCTGCCTGTCCGTCCGTCGCTCCCTCCGCCTTTCCCACCCTCTCTATCTATCGGGTCAGATCTATTTATTTATCTATCTATCTATCTATCTATCTATCTATCTATCTATCTATCTATCTATCTATCTATCTGTCTGCCTGCATGCCTGCCTGCCTGCATGTCCGTCCGTCTCTTCCTCTGCCTATCCCACCCTCTTTATCTATCGGGTCAGATCTATCTATCTATCTATCTACTTATCTATCTATCTATCTATCTATCTATCTATCTATCTATCTATCTATCTATCTATCTATCTATCTATCTATCTATCTGTCTGTCTGTCTGCCTGCCTGCATGCCTGCCTGCATGTCCGTCCGTCTCTCCCTCCGCCTATCCCACCCTCTCTATCTATCGGGTCAGATCTATCTATCTATCTATCTATCTATCTATCTATCTATCTATCTATCTATCTATCTATCTATCTATCTATCTATTTATCTATCTATCTATCTATCTATCTATCTATCTATCTATATATAGCCAGTGGATTTAACCTAAGATAAAGCAATGCTACTAAACATTATATCCTTTTATATATTTTTTTCTGATGTTAATTCATGTAATTTAAATATTACATTTTAGTAAGTAAATAGCTGAAACAAACAAAAAAACTATGACAGTTGGTTGCACAGGAATGAAAAGAAAACATGCTGAAAATTTCATCTAAATCGGTTGAACCGTTCGCGAACGCATAAAGAACGGACATACATACATACATACATACATACATACATACATACATACATACATACATACATACATACATACATACATACATACATACATACATACATACATACATACATACATACATACATACATACATACATACATACATACATACATACATACATACATACATACATACATACATACATACATACATACATACATACATACATACATACATACATACATACATACATACATACATACATACATACATACATACATACATACATACATACATACATACATACATACATACATACATACATACATACATACATACATACATACAAACAAACAAACAAACATACATACAGACAGACAGACAGACAGACAGACAGACAGACAGACAGACAGACAGACAGACAGACAGACAGACAGACAGACAGACAGACAGACAGACAGACAGACAGACAGACAGACATACATACATACATACATACATACATACATACATACATACATACATACATACATACATACATACATACATACATACATACATACATACATACATACATACGCTATTATTTCCCCTGCCACATCCCTCACCTGTCAGCTCCGAACCGCCACCAATACCATCACCACCACTCGGTAATGATGATCATGGGGTGTAACTTGTTAAGAATCAACCGGTGAGGGCGGCAGCAGCATCAATAACAACAGTATCAAAATGTTGGGAAAGGGGGATGTGACGATATACTAGCTTACATTTTTTTTAAAGGTACGAAGGATTTATTTTTTTGTTCGCTGGGCCGGGTGAAGGTCAGTACAAAGGATTTACCTGTGTCGGCTAAGCAAGTGTCAAAACCTCGATTGACAACGAACACTGATTCTCATAGAATATGTGTGCTTGTGTGTGACATGGAGAGAGAGAGAGAGAGAGAGAGAGAGAGAGAGAGAGAGAGAGAGAGAGAGCGAGAGAGGAAAGAGAGCAGAGAGGGGAGGGTGTCACACAATGAATCACTAGAATGTATTCTGAGTTAGCGGGATGAGAAGTTTAGAACCGGAAAGTTGCCGTGGTCCAATGTGATTCCAAGGATTGAAATTGTGTTGGTTCTTGGCGTTTGGAGTGGGGTAAGGGGTTTTAGTAAAAGGCGTCCACGGAAACAAAATCACTTTTCGGTCACGTATGTATGAAAACTATACATTTATCCACGCATGACTAGGGGTAAAATATACATCAACACAGACACTACCGACAGAGATATATACATACCAAATATACATGTGTATATTTTCACACACACACACACACACACACACACACACACACACACACACACACACACACACACTTATACGTGTATGTATAGACATATCTATGCATACACGAACCAATACAGATTTATATGTATCTCTATTTTTGTATACCTTATCCAAATCCCACAGCAAATTTGAAATGTGTATATTCCCTTTTGTCTAAGTGGTTTTGAATATTTGTGTAATTTTGTTTTTGACCATGTGCTGTATTATATGTGTAATGTATGTTCTGAACCTGTATGTTGCTGCATTTCTACAGGTTCATACCACATACCTGTACTCAATAACCTTATGTGATTATTTTCTGTGGTTTTTGGTATTGTGTTTAAAAATAGTGCCTTGTACATATATGTCTTCTTTTTGGTAAATATCTCAATTAGTTGTCTTAAAGTGTCTAGTGCAGTCTGTACTGTTGGGCATGTAAAAAAATGTGGTCTTCTTTTTCTTGTATGTTTTGTCTTCAGGGTTGACATGGTGATGTTCGTTTTGACCTGTGTGCTTGTTTTTCGGTTGTAGGTGTCATGTTAAAGATAACACGATATGTAATTTCCCTCGCTTTGGGAGCTATATTTGGGATGTGGAGATTAGTAAATGTACATTTGTAGTCTTGTATGTAGAATGTTTTCCTCTTTTAATTCTAACTTGTAGTGGGTGTGCTTGTTGTTTAACCAGGTATTTGTAGATTTGGCGTGTTGTCTGGTATAGTTAGTGCTCACCCCCTCGGAGTGCCTGTATACATGTCTTATAGAACGCTGTTAGAGTTCCAAAGTAGTGTAGTGTATTAAGATGTAGTCTCCTAATGTGTTGCAGTCTCATTTCTATATAGTAGAGTGCTAGTGGGTGTTGTTCTGGGTGACTAAGGATGTATCCTATATGTTGGATTCTCAGCGCTTGAATCTTTGTGTGTATGTCTTGCAGTGCTATTCCTCCTTGTTTCTTGTCCAGTATGAGTGAATTATGCTGTATGCATTAAATTGTGTTGCCAAATGAAACGTCTGATATGTTTGTTGATGTCTGTGATTGTCTGTCTTGGAGGGTCTAGTACTGTAACTAAATATATAATTTTGGGGATAATGAAAGTGTTGACAATGATGCTCCTGCCGAAAATTATAGATGTCTTGTACTTGTATCTGTGTAGCATGTCTACGATTTTGTGTGTGAGGTTTTACCATGTTTGTGCGTGTATCTGTCTTTAGTTGCTGGAAAATGTGATTCCATATACCTTAATATTGTCTGTGGCTGTTAGGTCTGGAGGAAAATCGGCTTTATTCAGCCATTTTCCGAGACCCATTATGTATGATTTGTGTATGTTTAATTTGGCCCCACTCCCTTTACCAAATTGTGTAAATTTATAGAGTATCTTTGTGTGATGGATGTTTTGTTGGTGGGGAAGAAAACGGTGTTGTCTGCGTATGCAAGCAACTTCCGATCTCCTCCGCCTGGTATGAATGTGCCTGTGATGTTGGTGTCTTGTCTGATTGCTTCTAGTAGTGGTTCTAAAACCAGTACATATAGGAGCGGCGACAGAGGACATACTTGTCTCACCGATCTTGTGAGCCTTAACCCCGCAGTGAGTGTGTAGTTAACCAACACCTTACTCTCAGGATTCCGGTACAAGATCTATATCCACCTCCTAAAGTATATTCCTAAGTTGCATTGTGTTAATGTCTTGTGTAGATAAGAGTGGGAGATTCTGTCAAAGGCCTTCTCCTGTTCTAAGGACAAAAGAGAGGCTTGACAGTCTTTCTCCTGTGTGTATGTGATGATGCCTCTAATGAAATGTGTGTGTTGGTGTATGTTCCTATGTGGTACTCCGCATTGTTGTTCAGGGTATATGAGCTTTGGCATGTAGGGTCTAAGTTTCTGGGTCAGTGCCTTGGTAAATATTTTATAGTCTGTTTTCAGTCGTGATATTGGTCTATAATCTTTCATGTGTGTTTTGTCTGTATTGTCTTTGGGTATGTGTGTCATGTAAGACATGTTGCAGCTATCTGGTAGTTGTTGTTTATCAAAGCTGTCTTTATAGACTTTAAGAAAAAGACCACCTAAGATAAGCAAGAAGTGTTGGTAGAATTCTATCGTTAAACCGTCCGGCCCTGGTGTCTTGTCCTTGTTCATTTTGCTGAGTGCGTGTGTTATGTTAGCCAGTGTTAGTTCTGTGTCTAGTCTGCCTCTGTCTTCATCTGACAGCTTTTTACTGTATTGTAGAAAATTGTCTCGTGTCTGTGTGTCTATTGTCTCTGCTGTAAACAGTTGAGTGTAGTATTGATTGAATGCTTCTGTTATATGTGCTGGTTCTGTTTGCATATTGTCTTGCATGTCAACTATTTTGCCTATTTGTCTGTTACGCTGTATATTGTGTTCAATTGCCATGTATTGTTTACTGGGGGGTCTCTTGTACGATTGTGTTGAGCTTTGTTCCAAGGAGAGCACCCAGATATCTGTGCTGTTGGTGCTGCTATAGCTGTTCCTCTAGTGTGTGTAAGTGTGGTGCATTGCTGTCTGTCTGTTTTGTCAGCTGTATGGTTGTTTGTATAAGTTGTTCCTGCCTTGATCTGTCTTTGTGTATGATGGATGCTAATTGCTGTGTTCTGTTTCGTATTATATTTTTCAGTAAGTCCCAGTATTGTCTGATGTTATCAGTCGGTATGTGGTCGTTGTATGTGTGTAAAAGTTGTGTCACGTATTTTGCGTATTTTGCATGCTTAAGAAGTGTGTTGTTAAATT
This sequence comes from Cepaea nemoralis, assembly GCA_014155875.1. Lineage (NCBI taxonomy): Eukaryota > Metazoa > Mollusca > Gastropoda > Stylommatophora > Helicidae > Cepaea > Cepaea nemoralis. Next base: position 40,886 of record JACEFZ010019595.1, read on the forward strand.
TCAAATGTGGTGAACGTTTAAATGTCTGTGTGTTTATGTTGCTTGAACTGATGTGTGCTAATATGGCTTATGGTCTGTGTACTGTAATGTCTCTTGTAGGTGCCGAGTGTTTATTATGTGGTGTGTTTCGGGTGTATATATCCTATCTAATCTTCTTCCCGTGTGGTGTATGCTATCTGTGTGGGTTATTTCTTGCTTATTTGGATTTTTGTGTCTGAATGTGTCTATTAAGGTGTGTGTGTGTCTAAAATGTTTTGTAATGTCTCTAACTGGGTTGTGCCTTCTCTGTTCATTCTTCTCACCTTGTCTTCATTTCTCCGCCTATTATAACCAGTGCCTGTAATACACAGTTGAAATCTCCACATAGTATGATGTTCTGTCCTCTGTATGTATGTGTGAGTAATGTGTCAAGTTCTTCATAGAACTGTGTCGGTGATTATAATTTGGTGGTGCATGAATGTTGACAATGGTATATGTGTGTGATGTGTTACTTATTTGTGTTATGTTGATTCTACCCTGGCTATCCCGATTTGTTTTGAATATGTTCCACCTATCTGATGTTTGTAGTATGGCTGTCCCAGACCCTATCTTGTGGACTGCCAAACTGAAAAATGCATGTCTCAGTCCTAATTGTGTTGTAATTTGTGCGCCATGTGTTTCTGAATGTATATTTGTCTCTTGTAGTAGGATTAAATCTGGTGTGTATTTGTGCATAAGTTTGAAATGTGTTGTTGTTTTGTACGTATACCTGCTATATTTAAACATATTATTTTGATGTCGTCACCCATCCCAGTATCAAACAAAAAATTATGTTGAGTATAAACTGACAATTGACATTAATAATAAGATAATTTTTCTTAAAAAACAATGGATGGTTTGTATGTAGCTGTTTAGTGTGTTTTTATTGTTTTCGGATTCTCTTCATTGTCTGTGTGGGTGGTGATAAATAATGTTCGTAAAGATATGTTGTCAATTTCCTTTTTTGTCTGATTTTGTCCGCTTGTTTTTTTTTTCCTGTGGGGATGTCTTGTTTGTTTACTTTCTTTGGTGTTGCTATGGGAGACTCTTCCTCACAATCACTGTTGTTGTTGTTGTTTTTTTTTTCGTCTTCTATTGCGCTTGTTATGTGTGACTTCCTTGAAACCCTCTGTTGTATCTGCCTCTTTGCCGTTTGTAAAGGAGGCCTCCTCCTCCCTTTGGTCTTCCTTCTTGGTCGAGGTCGTTGGTGGATCTGGGTTTGGGGTCGTAGTTTGTTTAGATTTTGCCTCGGTGGGCGGGGCAGGCTTGTGGGTTGTCTTTTTAACAGTCCTGGCAGAGCTGGAAACTCATCTAGGTTGTTTATGGTTGGTGTTGGCTTTGTTGACTTAGTTGGATATTTATTAGACCAATGTGAATCTTGTTCGCATGTCAGGCAGACTGTCCTCCGCCCTGGCATGGTCACCATGATTCTATGATTCCGAATTTTCTGCCCTCCTTTTGCTGTTATATTGATATAGTATGGTATGGTTTGCCCTTCTTTAGGATGTACCAAGGCTCCCCATTTTTCTGCTTAGTTTTTAATTCTGAAAACCACGGGCTCAGGGTCGCATGTTATTTCTTTCACTATTGTCTTCACACCTTCTTCTTTCATTGTTGCCAAAATCCGGTGTGAGGTTAATCTCTTTTTCTCTTTCTCTGCCTGTTGTATTTCTATTGTCATTTCTGGGTTTTTTTTTTTAAATTATGGTTTTCCCATGGAGACGCTCGTAAAGTGTCTCTAATACAACAGCAAAGAACCACTTTGTTGGGTTTTCATACCTATATAGCTCACCTAGTTCGTTTATCGGTACACCTCCGGGACAGACCAATGCACCTCCCACAAGTTCGGCGGTTGATCTGGCCGCTCCTGGGCCTCTCAATGAGACAAATAGCGTTTTGGGCAGGTGCATGGCATCCTCCTCAAAGGAGTCTAGGCCAACGCTTACTTCAGAAGCTTGGTTAGTACCGGTGTTAGACGCGGATACTTGACTGAATTGTCTTCCATCAATAACACGGCTCACCTGAGTAGAGTCCATTTTTGAATTTCACAAACTTTCTGCTATCGCAATAAATTCACTCGATGATCCAACGAAAAAAATACACACAAGAAAGTCAATTCACTATTTTAGCCCAACAAACAAGGCACTCAAATAATATTACACGATAATGATACTACATGAAAACAGCAGCATGAACACATAATAAATTGTCCGAATTGAAGCAAACGTTTATGCCGCCATTTTGGTTGAACGGAGACAAATTTATATTTGAGTCAAAATGCTGCTTTAAAAAAAAAAAAACTTTTATTGAGTGTTAAAATCGTTGGAAAGTGTATTGTTTGTGTTTTTACGGACCGTTGCATGTGGACATGTATGTGACATATGCGCAAAAATACAAATATTGTATACATTTTAACATTTCTACATTTAATTTGTTGTATGGTAAACCTTACAAAACAACAGCATGATGATAGTGCACCGTTATTACTTCCCCTGCCAACTCCCTCTCATGTCGGCTCCAAAACCACCAATACCATCACCACCAATCGGTAATGATGATGTCACATAATGCTGACAGGTTAACGATCCCATGATATATCAAAACATAAAATTGCTTATATTACACAAGGATGGAAAGTTATTGACCTTTAGATCAGGAAAACAAGCGATCGCTTATTGACTCCAAGATCAAAACAGATACCGTGTGTTTGTTGGGAAACGGACGACGGAAAAGACGATCTTAAACCCTTTGAACACCGGAGAGGGAATCATTATAAAACAATTTCACAACCCTTTTATATGGGAAACCGGAGTCACGATAGACGATACGAGGACGTTTGAAATAACGGAGACGTATGGCTGTAGTGCCGAGAAACGAGCGGATAATCATTGATGTCCCGAAATGACCGTATATTAAAGGAGAATTTCGGTTGTTGTTGTATAGATAAAATAACTGGTGTGGGGGACAGGGGGTAACTTGGTGGAATAGGCCAGTATAGTCGTACAGAGCCAGAGTATAAATATTCTGGATATTATAGTTAATTTAGTGTGCTACAAGTCCTCCACGAGAGACAGTGGGGATTTATTATTGAGCTATTATGGAAAGGGATTACAGTGTTTCAAGTTGGATGAAACCGACGAGTATTTGTATTGATGTGCAATAGTATTCCCGATTCAGGCGAGGATAGTTATAAGGTAGTTGTGGTGTAGAGTAGAACTCTAGCATAGTGTATTTTAGTGTGTGACCGTAATATTGAGTGTCGGCCGAATTTAGCTGAGAAGTGACTTAGTGGATTGAGTAAGGTGTCAGGGCACTCGAAAGTATGAGTACTAGTATAATAGAGGATAGGAGATTCTAGTATAGATGGTTACTGGGATTTCTGAGCTATCCTATGACATTTCCTTCTTTTACCTTATCTTAAGTTATGTGTATAACTCCTATGTCTTATGTCAGAGGTCATTTCTCTGAATATATATATAAGTAATAACTGATAACGGCCATAAGCCTACTCTCACCTCTAATGAGTTTGAGTTAGGGTGATAGCACCTGATATTGTCTTTCCGACAGGTTCCAAGGAATAAAGCAATAACAACACTCCTGAAAAGAAAGAATGGACCTAGAGTCTGATGCCGTGATAAATATCGGCCAGATTGAAGTCTGATATCACACATACATGTCAGCAAGTTCTAGAATTAACGGATACACATAAGGCAGTCTGGCTAAGGGACTTACAGCAGAATAAAGTGCAACTAAACATAGATCGGAAGCTCAATATTATTCACATGAACTATCTTTCAAATGAAGAGGCTGTAAGGTCAGAATTTATTATTGGATAAACATAACAGTAACGAATAAGATGAACACAGTGAATCAGTGATATTAGATAGACAGTGTTTGTTGGAATTATTCATCCATATAGAGACGATAAGTCATTCAATGATATCGGAGGTATAAACATTACCTGGAATATCATATTGTTCATGTGATTGGATATTTCACAAGGAAAGACATTATCTACTAAAAACACACAGTGGTGAACAAACTGTTTAATTCTAACGTTGTCAAGGATATGGTGAAGTCATCAACATCATTCAGAGAGACACTACCCTGGGTGAGCACAATCCAATTCTGTGCTGTGGTGACAATATATGCCGTTGTGTGATGAGAACAATGAGGACTGTGTCTTAGAGTGTCACTCTTATCTCACCTACACCATAGAACACACCAACAACGTCTTTACATACACTCTATACACACCCATCGCACGTTTTATTCAATACATAATGTTAGTATTTATTGGAGGACAGTATTGTGTGGGTATGTTTTGAAGGAAAGTGAAGAGGGGTAAAGCATTACGATAAGAGAGAGAGAGAGAGAGAGAGAGAGAGAGAGAGAGAGAGAGAGAGAGAGAGAGAGAGAGAGAGAGAATAGAAGACTGGAACGGGGGTGTGTAGACAAAGGTCTGGCAATAGACCCAACATTGGAAAAAGGGAAGTTGAAGTGTGCTTGTTGATTCTACTGTCATCCCCCCCCCCCCCCACAAGAGACGACAAGCGACAGATGAAACTGGCAGTATAAAATGTTTGAACCAATCGGCGAGGGCGGCAGCAGCATCAACAATCATCAGTATCAAGATGGTGGGAAAGGGAGGTGTAACAGTATCCGGGTTTACATTGCAGAAAAGGTAGTGGTTGCATTTATAATGTTTGTGTTGTTACATGCGTTCTGTGTATTTAGTATTTGTGTAGGTGTATTTACGGAGCGTTGCACGTGGGCGTGTATGTGACGTGTGCATATTTTATTCATTGGACATTTTTACATGTGAAGGGGGTAATAAGGAGAAAGATAAAACGTCCCATTTTTGTTTCCCTTGCCACCCTCTCACCTTT
>JACEFZ010019596.1:0-20684 GCA_014155875.1 Cepaea nemoralis
TTTGGAAAACATATACATATCTATGGGCATAGCATGCTACATTAGCTTGAGAGGCTGTTGTGTGTGTGTGTCTCTGTGTGTGTGTGTGGTGTGTGTGTGTGTGTGTGTGTGTGTGTGTGTGTGTGTGTGTGTGTGTGTGTGTCCTATTAACTACAGCTAAAGCTTGCATAAATCCAGAAAACATTCTATATCGAGTGTGAATTCTAACTGAGCCCATCTTTTCTCTAATCACTCATACCCAACTAGCATTTACAACTGCAAGATCTAGTGTCAAACATTTCAAGCTGTGATTTGGTACTAATTTCGGCTCCCTTTTAAAAATTGGTTTGATATTGATGGACAGCTGAATAGGACCTGAAAAATTATTTCCAACGGTACCTCATTCAAGTCTCTATGTTGATTCTGAGCCGAGATATCTAGGTTTGTGTGTAAAATTTTGTCATAAATGGAACATAAGAGGAAAATAATGATTTGGCTGATTCTGACTTGCTGCCCAGAAACAATTTTTTACGACGTGTTTAAAACTGCTACAACTTCTTTAATTTTGAGAATTTTAATTTTGAGTCCGGTTTCAAGATGGCGACGGACGGTCGTGTTGTTTTGTGTTCGTTAACTTTTTCGCGTAGGGGATGGATTTATTCATCTCTTGCGTGTAATTGGTGTGCCAGGATGTAAAACCAGGAGTTTCTACTCAAGATCTGCGCGGGTGCTACGGAGTTCGTGCATCGAGCGAAGCCATCCTTGAGTGAATTTTCAGCAGCGTGTGTGGTTCTCAGCAGTCTGTGTTTACGTTTTTTCAACATGGCGGAACAACGTGTGTTTTCCGAGCGGTCAGCAGTCAACATAACGAAGCGGCGTGGTAGCGGAGCAGGGACAAAGAAGCAAGGTAAGCGCGGTGGTTTGAGACGTTTTAGACTCAAGTGTCACCGTCTAGGACTCAGGAACATCCGTATTCTATATTGGAACTGTGCCAGTGTAAAACAACGGGGCTCTATTTTAGAAACCCTAGTTTACAGGAACGACATTGTAGCACTCCAGGAGACGAGACTGGGCTCTCAGCCACTCCGAATTGCCGGCTTCAAATGTTTCTGCAACAGACGACATCTGGGAACGGCGATTCTCGTTCGCGACAGCATGGTGGCGTCAGAGCTAGACATGTCCAGTTGGGACAGTGACGATATACAAATACAGGCGTTGAGAGTTCATTCCAGTATACCATTCGTGTTGGTTAATGTTTATGCCCGCAATGCGAGTGTGGACGCCCAGAAGTGGCAGTGCTTAAGTGGCATATTAGGCCACGAGAGAAATGTTATTTTCTGTGGTGACTTCAACGCTAAAGGCAGATCATGGGGAAACACTTCCTCCAATACACAAGGGGAGGAGCTCGAGACTGCACTGGAAACCATCGACCTGGTTTGTATCAACAGTGGCTGTGTCACCAGGACAGCAAGCCGTCCAGGCGATGAGGACAGTGCTATTGATCTGGCGCTAGTTTCACCTGTACTCACTACAGTGTGTAGATGGGGTGTCCTAGGACACCATGGCAGCGACCACCACCCTTGCAGCATATTGGTGGAGAAAGGCAGAACCAGGCAGCACAAGCTAAAGGTAAAGACGTTCCAGTATGACAGTACAGGGCAAGATGTGGTGAGTAAAATAAGACGTGACAAGCGCAGAACGTTTCAGGGCAGGAAAAAAAGCTGGTAGCAGCCACCGTGGTGGAGTTTCGAGGTGGAGAAGGCTTGGGTGGATAAGCGTAGTGCTGTAAGGAGATGGCAAAATGCCAAGAAGAACAGAGCTGGTCATCCTAGTCCCTGCTTGCACTTAGAAAGAGAGATGCACACAAAAGTAAGCTATTTCAAAAAACTGGTCAAGGTGGTTAAAAGCGAAAAATGGGCAGAGGTGTGTCAAAGAGTAAGCACAGACAAGTCACTGAAATTGTTCTGGCGACTACATAAAAGCATGAGTGGTGTAGTCAAGAATAAGAGCATTTCTGACTTCCAAGGTGCTGACCTCATCTGGCAGAGGACTGACGAGGACAAGGGAAAAGCCCTCTTTGAACGCTACCTTGAGCAGAGCAACCAGACAGACATGGGAGGCCGAAATCTGGCCAAGGAGGTCACCTCAGACAGATGCAAGGCCCAGAACACTTCGGATGAAGACACAGTGACAGTGAAAGAAATCAAGGCTGTGCTTCGACGATCAAAAAACAGTGCTCCAGGTCCTGATGGCATAAGATACGACGACATAAATAGGTGTACCGACAATGAGCTAGAGAAACTAGCAGACATGTACAACAACAGTATAGGGAGTGCTAGCATCAAGGAGGAATGGTTACACAGCTATCTGATTCCCTTGCCGAAGCCTGACAAAGACCACAAAAAAATTCAGGGATATCGAATTATAACCATGCAGAATACAATAGGCAAGCTGCTGGAGAAGGTAATTGCCAGGAAAATATCAAGCCAACTAGAGAGGCAAGGTGTTTTCCCACCTACCCTGGGTGGGTACCGTCCAAAAAGAGAAACCTGGACCAATGCAGCAGTCTTTGCCCATGATGTCTATGAAGGTTTCCACTCAGGCACTGAAACCGTTGCTGCAGCGATTGATCTTGAGGACGCATACAACAGAGTACCACTGGATTTTTTAATGTTTCAGCTTCTTGAACTAAACGTAAGTCCATACCTTCTTAGTTGGATCGCTGCAGCCCTCTTCCAACGGAAAGTAGTTTTTAGATGTGGCAGTTGGACTTCGGAACCAACAACAATATATCCTGGCCTACCACAGGGATCACCATTATCTCCGGTACTGTTCAACGCCTACACAGTGAGAATCACCAGTGAGCAGATCACTGGACCTGGCAGGACATTGTCATATGCCGATGATGTGTTAGTGTATCGTCAGGGTAAGGATAGAGAGGAGGTTGCTGTGGAACTACAAACCGAACTCAATCGCATAAGTACTTGGTGTGATGAAGCTGGGGCAATGGTCAACCCAACAAAGGCAACAGTGACTTGGTTCTCGTTGAATAATCATATTGTCAACAATCCAACACCAACTGTAATGCTGTGTTCAGAGACGGTGGAAAGAACGCAGGCAATGAATTACCTGGGGATACGGTTTGATCGAAGCCTTGCTTATAATGTGCACATAGACCAGGTGATAACAAAGGCCAAGCGGGGTTTGGCAGCGATGCGGGTGATGGCGGCAGCAAACTGTGAGCAGCGCCATCTATGTCTTCTGTACGAGGGGCTGGTCATGTCTGTTTTGGAGTATGCAATGGCAATCTTGACTCTCAGTGTCAAGATCTCCAATAAGACCTTACAGAGTTAAGGAGAGTAAACATACGTCTAGTAGGGAGACACCAGACAGTAGAGACACCAAGCACTATAAATAGCCTCATAAGGAGACACATGTGTGTCAGACCAGGGGCCAATGCGTACAACTGAGCGAGGGCTTTCCCCAAGCCATTGGCAAGCTTGTTCTTGCGAGTAACCGTGAAGTGCCCGGTTACTCGAGCTCACAGGCCAGCGTGCTTGCGAGACCATGCACGCAATAATAGCTACGCTACAGCACGGAGAGGACAGTGTCCGTGCTTGTCCACGCAATGTTTAGCGTGTGGACAGACCCGACTGGAGACGGTAGAGAGCAGACGTATCCTTAACCTATGCTATAGTTTCTAGGCAATAGGCAAACATTAGGCTATTCATTTAGATTGTGATTTCGAGCATCATTTCTCACCACTTCATTGCATTCATGTTGTATAACGATGATGAAATATTACGCTCGCAGGGCCATTGAAATGTCGGCTCTAAATAAATTGCATTCCTTTCGCAAATGTCAAGAGGTGTTATTTCGTGCGGTGCGAAAGTAGGGGAGTCCTGAGAATCTGCAGCGAACAAGTCGCTGACAGGCAGGACCCCAATTGTCAGATTACAGTGAACCAACGCCAGCAGAGCAGTCATAGCAGGCATTTGTTGTAATATTCAACCAACAGTTTACGCCAGCAGGCAAGCGGTGTTATAAACCACTAAACCAACGCCAGCTATCGATTGGTATTATAAATTTCTGAACCAGCATCAGTTCATTGCACGATTCAACTTCATTACTGTGTGATATATTTCAAAGTAATGTAAATTTGTTTCCATACATGGCATAAAGAATTTTCTTTGGTGAATTATACGATCATACCATTTGTGGAGTGTGAACCACAATTGAGCCAAATTAAATCCCTACAGTGTGAAATTCTACAAATATTAATTTGAAAGTGTGTTATTATACAAAAATCAATAGAAATGTATACAATGATCATTGAAGATTACCATCGTAACCACCGTGTACATTTCATTGCGTGTGATACAGCCATAAATGTCACCATTCTACGAAGTCAGTAAATAGATTAGCGACGAACTGAAGCCTAGATCGAAGATACGCCAGAAGCAGTAAGCGAAGACAAGACGACATCGACTGTCATACGAATCATCTCACATATCAACTAACAATCATTCAGACGATCATATCAATCATCCATTAACACCATTTATCACTATCTATCACATTTTTCCATTTATCATTCGCATGAAATATAAGCTTGTATTGACAACATAAGCGTGTGTCTAATTTTTGCTGCTCTACTAAACAGAAGCAGCCATTGTGTTATCAAGTCAAATCATTTTGTAAGTGTGAAAGACAGCGGTGGAACATCCCAAGAACCGTACTTTCCAAAGAATTAGATGAGTATATTTTCAGAATATTTTGGTATGCTCTAAATTAATCATGCATCTTCTTTTTCAGTAAAGGATGTACACTTACTAACACATTATTATAAACTATTGTGTGAATATTATTGTATTACCATTTTGAACTAACATTACGCCACAAAATGGCGTCACTAAATGAATGTATCCAGGCGGGCATCGCAATGGGCCATACTGGTGAAAAATTAGAAAAGTGGGCGGATCAAAAGTATAAAGAAGAAATAGCCCGCATGGAAAAGAAGGCTGCTTTAGAGAGAGACGAAAGAGTATTAGAAAGACAGCATCAAAAAGAAATGAAAGAGGTCGAGGAAGCCACCAAACAGAAACAATTGGACTTAGATTATGCTAACAAACAAGCAGAAGAAGTTACCAAACAGAAACAACTAGATTTAGATCATGCTAACAAACAAGCAGAGGAAGCCACCAAACAAAAGCAGATACAAGTAGATTCAGAGACTAGACTAAAGATGAAGGAAATGGAGGTAGATTCTAACATACAAATAGCCTCTAGCAAACAAAAGAGCCAAGAAGAACAGAACAAATTTAGTAAGTATAAGGGCCTTATCAAACCATACAGTGTAGGTGATTCAATTAGCGCATGGACTGAGAACATAGAATTCCAACTAAAGACACAGAAAATACCTTTAGATGATTGGGCAATGATTTACATGAGGAACCTCAGTGGGGAGCCTTTAAAAGTAATAGAATCCATACCTACAGAGCTTAGAAACAATTATCAGTACATACACGATAGGATAATGCAACATTTTCTTTTAGACGCTACTGGGTACCAAATTCAATTCTCACAGATTAAGCAAAAAGCAACTGAGACCTTCTTAGACTACATCTCGAACGTGCAGAGCACATTTAAAAAGTGGACTAGAGCTGCTAAAGTAGGAAACAACTATGAAAAACTAGAAGAGCTGATGGTAAGGGACAAAGTAATTTCTACCGTTCCTACCCCTTTTGCAAAGTTTTTACAACAGTCAGATATTGAGTCCATTCAGCAGTTAGAGAAACGGGGGGCAGCTTATTTTTCATCTAATCGGGACATTTTTAAATTTACATCACATGACACAGAAATTACAGCTTTTGCAAACAAAGTTCCTGATAGATCTTACAACCAGAAAGATTACCGTAAGAAGGACAAACCATATCAGAAACCACCTCGATGTAACTATTGTAATCTTTTTCATCCAACTTACTCGATGTGTGATAAGAACCCCACATATCCGTCACACTTAGAATCAGTGTTGAAGAAGCAAGAAAGCAGAGGATCATCCTTTAAACGTGCTGTTAAATGTTATTTTTGTTCAAGTTATGGCCACTAAAGCAATAAATGTATTTGGAGACAGAGAATGAAGGCAAATAATGCAGCACTCATCGATACATCATCAGACGATGAGAGTGACATTGATCCTGAACTTGTGAATGTGTTGCCAACGAGTGAATGTCAGAGTGTATCATCAGTAACAGATATTTTAGACTTTAAGAAATGTAAAGTATGCCATCAGTTTCATGCGGATGGGAAATTGGAATGTGGGCACATAATACCATGTTCAAATGAAGATGCTAACGCAGCATGTGCCTCCAGAGGTAAACTTAAGTTCTACGATGCACTGGTCAATGGGCAACCATGCCAATGTTTACTTGATAGCGGAAGCACTCTACTGGGTCTAAGGAGAGAGCTTGCTAGACCAGAAGATTATACGGGTGAATTTGTCAAATGCCGTACTTTCTCTGGAACCATCGAGAAATATCCATTGGCAAAAGCGCATATCAATACCCCGTTCCTTACCGGCACATTTACGTGCGCTATCCTACAAGATCCATGTACTGATCTTATTTTAGGATGCCTAGATGCATTGAAAGAATGTACAGAAAACGACATAAAAGCCTGGAAACATACACATAAGGCTAACGCTGTAACAAGGTCAGATACTGAAACAAACTATACTGACTTACAAAATGAAATGCTACAGCTATTAACACCAAGTGGTGCAGATACCAATACTACTCGACAGAAATTTATCGAGGCACAAAGCACCGACCAAACAATTACACCGTATTTTAAATTTTTGAGTGAAAGAGCGAAAGTGACTAAGAATGCATCTTGGTACTTTAGAAAATTTAACGGAATTCTCATGCGTTATTACACAAATAATAACCATGAAATTCAGCAGACGGTGTTACCTGTAACATACCGACAAAATGTGCTTAAAATCGCACATGAGTCACCGTTTGCTGGACATTTGGCTTATGATAAAACGCGAGCCAGAGTTCCGTCACACTTTTACTGGCCGAAATTCTGTTCGGACATAAAATCTTTCTGTCGTTCTTGTACTATTTGTTAACATCTTGTACGAAAGGGAAAGCATGTGACGGCCGAAGTTCAACGGTCATTATTAGCATCCAGACCATTTGAGTGTGTAGCGGTCGATATTGTTGGACCCCTGAATCAGGTGTCAAGCAAAGGAAACCGTTATATACTTACTCTCGTGGACCTATGCACCATGTGGATCGAAGCAATTCCACTCAAATACATCACATCCAAAGATGTGGCAAATGTATTTTTGCACATACTTTCTCGTTTTGGCTTCCCACGATCTATCTTATCAGATCGGGGAACGCAGTTTATTTCGGCTGCTACGCAAGCCTTAACTAAATTGTTAGGAGTAGAGCAGCATTTCTGCACCCCGTATCCCCCAATGAGCAACGGGATCATAGAAAAAATTAACGGGGATCTCAAACACATGCTGGCTAAAGTAACAGCGGAGAACCCAGCTGATTGGGACACACTATTGCCAGCAGTGCTATTTGCCCATAGAGAAATTCCGCACTCGAGTACGGGTTTCTCACCTTTTGAGTTAGTTTATGGGGCGAACCCTCGAGGACCCCTAACCATCTACCATCAGCTAATCACTAGCTTACCAGATAATCCAACAGCAGTAACACCGTATGAGATGGTAACCGAAACACGCGATAGAATAATGAAAGCGTGTGTAATAGCCAAAGCATCTTTGGAGAGGAAAGGACAGATGTACCGCGATTATGCTAATAAGGGTGCGAAAACTATTCACCTCGAACCAAACCAGAGGGATTTGCTTCTACTACCCGACAAACGGAATTTGTTACTAACATCTTGGCAAGAGCCTTTCACCGTTGAACATAAAATATCAGATGTGGATTATGAAATATCGATAAAATGACACTTAAAGATATTTCATATCAACATGCTGAAACCATATTTTTCACGACAAGAACAACAGACAGACGAACAAATTGCACCAACACCAAGCAATGAGACGACAGACGTACACAACACAACTTCACTAGATAGGGCGACACACGACAGCGACAACGCAAACACACTTAGCCAGGTAACAGCACACACAGCTAGCACCACAACAGTATTGAACGAGACAGACGAAGACGAGATGGAATTACCAGTTCCTACGGTAGACACTACTGCGACCATTGACAGCATAAAGATAGAAACGAAACTGACAGATGACCAACGACGACAAATCATAGAGCTAGTGACAGAGTACAGAGACATTTTCTCCGACATCCCAGGAAAGACAGATATAATAGAACATTCTATCATTCTGACTGACACTACACCAATCAAGTGTCGACCTTACTCTATCCATTTAAACTATAGGTCGAACCTCGACAAAGAAATTCTATCTCTTGAGTCGAGCGGAATTATTCAGAAATCTCAGTCAGAGTATTCTTTCCCTATTGTCCTTGTCGCCAAAAAGGACTCTACTATTCGACTCTGCGTCGATTATCGCCGCTTAAACAAAGTAACCAAAATTGACGCTGAACCGATTCCATCATGCGAGGATCTAATCTTGGACATGTCTACATCTCGCATATTTAGCAAGATCGACCTCACGAAAGGTTATTGGCAAGTCCCGATGGAAGTAAATTCTATTCATCTTACAGCTTTCTCCACTCCTTTAGGACTGTATGAGTGGCGCTTTCTTCCTTTTGGCCTTCGTAACGCTCCAGCGACTTTCGTCCGTCTAACTAGGGATCTTCTCCATGGGATGACCAATATTTCAACTTATATAGATGACATATGCATCCATACGGAAGACTGGACAACACACCTACTGAAACTTCGACAAGTCTTCGACAGGTTGCGTTTATTTGGGCTCACAGCGAAGCCGACCAAAGTAGAGTTGGGCATGGAACAAATTGACTTCCTGGGTCATACCATCTGCAGGGGCCAATTAAAAACTGATGACAGAATCGTCACTAAGATTCTGAATTTGACAATGCCAAAGACCAAGAAACAGGTCCGAAGTTTACTGGGTCTGGTAAACTACTATAGTAAATTCATTCCAAATCTGGCGGAAATCACCAGTGTTTTTTCTAACATCTTTAAAGCTTCGGCTAAGTTATCTGTACAAGATGCAGGATTAATTAGTGCGTTATCAAAATTGAAATATCTTTTCAGCGTTCCACCTATCCTTCGTATGCCTAATCCAAAACTCACTTATTTCTTACGCACAGATGCGAGTGCCATATCCATATCTGGGATACTAGGACAGTTCTACGATGGGACGTTCCACCCCGTAATGTATGTAAGTCGCAAGATTACCCCTGCTGAATCAAAATACTCAGCATCCGAATTGGAGGGCCTCAGTTTGATCTATTCCTTCAAGAAATTTCATAGATGTTTGGCAGGAGCACAGTTTGTAATCCAATCCGATAACTCTCCGTTGTCTGTGATGCAGTCTGGACATCCTAGCAATAACAGAATTTACAGGTGGGCTTTGATTCTCCAAAATTACACGTTTACCATCCAGCACTTAAAAGGAAGATTGAACACTGTTGCGGACATTTTGAGTCGACCATCATCCATTGAAATACCCAATTTACAGGAAGGGATCGACCACAGACCACCAGAAACAGTGACACGGTAATGTTAGATAACTCATTGCCGTATGTGGTCATTATGAGACAGTGTAAGTGCGGTATCATCGCCAAATATGTAACCTGTGTGAAACTAACAGTGCTATGAGAAGTGTAACGAACAGACGCAGAAGTAACATGCGCTGACACACACGTAAGCTAGAGGAACATTAAAGTGTTAGCTATGAACCTACATAACTTAGTAGGAAACTATATTTATACACTATCCACGAAGGAGAGCATAGAAGACTTTGCCGAAATGAACTATGTTATAATAGTCTACAAAGAGGATTGCTCTATCTTCCCAACGCAAAGGAGGACGTCGATTTAGTGTAATTAGATATAGAAATGTAACTGTGATATATGTATATTATTATTTTATTAACAGTACCTATAACTTCATTTTTCTATTAATTATTGAATTGCAAATTGTTTAAATGCATATATAACTTTATTTTGTTATCTGGTAGTTAGAAATCACTATTATTTAGTTAATAACCCATTGAAAAGAACACCAATTATAGAAATACGATTGGTAGATATTATATTACTTCATTACCATATAATCATTATCATTTATAAATTCATTTATCTAAAATATCATTTCCAAACTAACCCAACCATTTAGGAATTAATATCATCTTTTTCACAAATAACATTCTAAGGTAATTAACCCAATTCACTTAAAGGAAAGTATTTATTAGATTATTTCCCTTGAGGGTAATTTAGGTCAGCACACCACAACTATGTAAGTTACTATTACAGGATCGGTAACAAACCATCCTCATAACTATGTATATAATGTATAGACATGACGCGTGCAAACAAAAC
This sequence comes from Cepaea nemoralis, assembly GCA_014155875.1. Taxonomy (NCBI): domain Eukaryota; kingdom Metazoa; phylum Mollusca; class Gastropoda; order Stylommatophora; family Helicidae; genus Cepaea; species Cepaea nemoralis. The sequence continues at coordinate 10,515 of JACEFZ010019596.1, forward strand.
GCACAGTCATTTGGCGTGATTACTGTTATAATTCAGCCAATCGTTTATTGTATATATGTAATATTCATGTATTTGATGCTATGAAACATATTTTAATGACAAGAGAATATTTGAGTGGAAGAAAGGTATGAAAGTGAATGAAAGATGTATGCAAGAAGAATAAATGCGAGGAGAGAATGCGAAAATTAGTAAACATTGAAAGGAAGAGAGCGAGAGAGAAAGACAGCGGAAAATTTTTCCACCGCTGTAAGTCTTAATTTGACTTGTCTGTGTCATCTGTGTAACAATGTGTTGTCGAGTTTTTATGTGTGTTACTGCCATACTTTAATAGATTATAGAGAGAACGTACTTTGAGCTTCAGAAAACGGAGTTGTGGTCACAAATATGAATAACGGACGTTTGTAACCACAATAAACCGATTTACTGCGCTCGAAGGAACACACACATTTAGTACACTAACGCATACACATGTTAGAGAGTTAAGTACACTGTAGTTTATTAGAAAACACGCAAACAAACAGGAAAACAAACAGATAAACGATGCACACACTAGTCAGTTTAAAGAACAATAACTTTAAAATTCAGGGGACCGAATAACTTCTTAAAACCTTAATGTAACAGTGAATATAGCTTTTCACAAGCGGAAGCGAGAAGGTGAAAAGTAGAACTATGTGTATAAGAGTTGGAGGGGCTATTAATGGGAACATGAACACTTTGTGCTCATGTGTTGTACTCAGAATAGAGTCAACTTGTATGTGTGTTGTCATTTCAGGCAATTTGAGGACAGGTAAACACAGAAGTCAATAGGTGAAAGTCAAAAGATATAGGGTCAAACGACTGAAGCCAGGACAAAAGTCATAAGACAATGGTTCCGGTCCAAAACAATTCTCAAAGATATCTATAAAGCCAACTATACTGATACATGGGCTACTTAATTAGCCAAGTGAAAAGGTAAAGCAGTGTGAGTAAAGGAAGAAGAGAGTTGTTCTATCCCCAAACTAGAGAGTTTAACTTATTGGATATCTGACAAAATTGGAAGCAACCAATTTTTCTTTGTGACCAGAAGTGTTACAAACAGGAGTTAAAGGGAAGTAACACTTCACAGCGAGGAGGGGTGCCTGTCAAGATCTCCAATAAGACCTTACAGAGTTAAGGAGAGTAAACATAAGTCTAGTAGGGAGACACCAGACAGGAGAGACACCAAGCACTATAAATAGCCTCACAAGGAGACACATTTGTGTCAGACCAGGGGCCAATGCGTACAACTGAGCGAGGGCTTTCCCCAAGCCATTGGCAAGCTTGTTCTTGCGAGTAACCGTGAAATGCCCGGTTACTCGAGCTCACAGGCCAGCGTGCTTGCGAGACCATGCACGCAATAATAGCTACTGCACGGAGAGGACAGTGTCCGTGCTTATCCACGCAATGTGTAGCGTGTGGACAGACCCGACTGGAGACGGTAGAGAGCAGACGTATCCTTAACCAATGCTATAGTTTCTAGGCAATAGGCAAACATTAGGCTATTCATTTAGATTGTGATTTCGAGCATCATTTCTCACCACTTCATTGCATTCATGTTGTATAACGATGATGAAGTATTACGCTCGCAGAGCCATTGAAATGTCGGCTCTAAATAAATTGCATTCCTTTCGCAAATGTCACGAGTTGTTATTTCGTGCGGTGCGAAAGTAGGGGAGTCCTGAGAATCTGCAGCGAACAAGTCGCTGACACTCAGCCATAAGCAGATAGAAAGGATGGAAAGGATACAGAATGAAGCTATGCGCATTATTTTTGGATGTACAAGAGATACAGCATGCAGGGCGATGCGCTACCTTCTTGATTTTCCAACCATTGAAGAGAGAATACAAGTTTGCAGGGCACGCGCCTACCTCAGAATTAACGCAAACACACAACATCCACTGCATAGTGAAATTAGGAAGGTGAAGGGCAGCAGGTTAAAAAGAGGACGGTCGTGGATGGGTCAAGCCGAAGACATTCTTCAACAGGTGTGTTCACTTGAAGACTTAGAACCTGGCGAGGAGTGGGTGCAAGTGCCAACAGACTTCTGCACATCCTTTTCAGTTTGCATCCAACTAGATAGAAAATGCAGACAAGAAAATCCGGCTGCTGTTGAGGCTGAAGTACAAGCGTTGATTTTCGAGAATTCGCTAGACGGTGACGCGGTCATCTACACAGATGGGTCGGTCGTCCGACATGTGAGAAGCTCATGGGCCTTTACAGCTCGGGCCGGAGGGAGAATTGTGAAGGAGGACTCTGGTGCTTTCACTGAAACCACAAGTAGCCTGACCATGGAAGTCATGGCAGTAAGTAAAGCAATAACATGGCTCGAGACACAGACATTCACTAGGGCTTGTTTCCTTAGCGACTCAATGAACATGATCAAGAGGATAGAGGAGGGGTCGATCTGAAGAGAATGGTTGTTGCCTCTGAAGCGGTCTCGGCTGGCAAAGATTAGTTTCATCTTGGTGCCAGGGCATGCGGGAGTACAAGGAAATGAGCGGGCTGACAAGCTCGCAGGTGAGGCTACTGTGGAGGGCGGACGCGCCATGGACCAGGCTGACATTCTGAATGCTCTACGTGAAGTGAGACTTTCGCGAGAACCAAGTGATGACTGTGAATCTACAACAATGGCCAGACTGCGAGAGCAGCAAATTAAAAGAGGGGTGGCCAAACAAGAACACTACGCAGGAAGCCAAAGAAGATTGATAAACCAACACAGAACTGGCGTCGTTAGCCGCTACACGCTGCGGGATTTGCTGAGGAGGGGATCCGAGCACTTATGGACTGAATGGTTCGATGTGCAACGAGGATGATCTGTCGACTAACTAACTAACTAACTAACGTTTCAAAGACGTAGAACTATAGGATATCATCCTATTACAGTCTATTGGGAACTGATAGGGAAGTACAACGAACAGATTTTCAGGTTTTCTATCGCCAAAAGGAATAAAAACATATCTAATAAAAACACTTAGATAGTCAGTTGTCCAACGACATGATGATTAGTGTCTGTTGTACAAGATATCGACCCTTACTATCTTTTGTTTCAGAATAGGATACAACGGACTCAACTGTCACGTGTACACAAAGATAAAGATGTATTCTATAGCAAATGTATATAATGGGGAACTCCTCAAACTGCAGGACAATACAACATTGTACTAAATCCGACTCAGAAATCTCTGCTCTATGTCTGCATGAAGCAGCCGAAGATGCCAAATATTTCAGAAACATGCAAGATCTGCAGAAGACAGCACAATTCATGCAGGAAGCCAAATTACAGGTGTTGATTGATTCAAAGCCAATGAAAATACAAGACCTACCAACCACATTTTGTTTATCTATAACCATGCCATCTAGATAATGTGTAGGTATAATTGTTTATCTGTAAAGTGGCGTATTCATGTGTACACAAAGTTTTTTTTTATTTATGTATATATCTAAATAACGTATACTGACCTATGTCTGAATGACAAAAGTTGAGGTCACATTGCAGGCTAGAAGACCCACAATGAACACCATCTAAAAGGGACATAATTCCACTTAAGCGTCCATCCATTAGAGGGTTTGCCGCTGACCATGCACACACTGAAGCTCCACTAGATCCTGGGCATGTTGCTGTAGTGTACTGGAAGGAAACGAAGACATTGCTAAACAATTCCGCACTTGTCCAGCGACCTATGCTGACGTGCTTGCTACATCCGTGAGGGTGGGACACTATAAACAACAATGGCTGCCTGTCTAGATCATCCAGCACCGGTTTGTACTTAGAGATCTGAGGGAATCTGAAGCGGACTGAATTGTGTTTCCATATTCGTTTAAGGGTCTGTTGAAGCCTTCGTGCCAGATCCATGTCATAGGTAATATGTTTGATGCTACAATAGTCTTTATTTCCATCCCTAGTCAACACGGATGTGCCAGTGAGAGTGACGACACCGTTACAGTTGCCCGGTGTATTTCCCTTATCAAAGAACAGATGGCATGTGGTGTGTTCTTCATCATGGTCCTCACAGGCAACATGAGCTGCTGTCTGTATGTCAATTGTGGCATGGCCCATTACCTGTGTAGAATTCTTACACTCATTACATCTACAAGGGTGGTCTTCAGAGCTATTTGACATCAACACATTGAACACACGCCCCGTCCCTACTGCCATCCTTCCACTGACATTCTTGACTGTCACACGAACTGTCAGCTCTGACACTGCCCGGATATAGTCGAACACCTCGTTGTGACGGTAATCTTCTGGGAGATCTTTTAGACTGAACTTGTCTACAGGTATAAAGTTCTTGTGACCTGGATTCTTGTCACAGTTGACGTACTGTCCATGAAGGTCAGCCTCTCCCCCGTAACTGTACTCAGCCTCCCACGGACCTGGTAGATAGATACAAGACATCTTGTTTGAGACAATATTACATCATCAATATGTGGAGCCGTTAGAGAGGTACAGAACATCTTGTGTGTGATAATATTACAGAATCAATGCATGGGGCTGGTAGATAGGTACAGGACATCTTGTGTGAGACAATATTACATCATCAATGTATGGAAGGAATCAACATTATGGGAACATACATCAATAACATTAGATATGCAGATGATATAGTCTTGATTACAGACAACGAACAGGACCTGAAACATGTAGTAGATGCGGTTGTTGCACACAGTGAACAACTAAGGTTAGAATTGATTAGTGTCACGAAGTTCTTGATGATAAATGCGTAATATGGTCGTTGTCTAGGTAACGATGCTCCTGGTGTGTCAATTGAGCTATCTAACTGTCTCACAATGCAACTCACCACAGTAATACACATCCATCAGTCATTAAACAAGATTGAGTTGGCGCACATAATCCTTTAATACAGAAAGAACACGGACAAACGGAAAATCCTTATATATCCAGACACAATATAATCCATAGAATATAAATATCCTCCTCACAATTTAACACGTACACATCACTGTCTTCTCACGGCCTGCTTCATCTCAAATCCATAAGACAGTTAATCCAGCTACTATCCACCGCTGGACCTCACACAATACACCCACACACTGGGTCTAGTCTCCACTAACTATTCAACCCACTCTGGGTTCAGGCCTCTATTAACTATCCAACCCCCACTGGGTTTTAGGCCTGCATTCACAACTGGGAGAACAACACTACAACAGAACTGACCCACAGTCAGTCTAAGCTCCCACGTATTAGCCCACCGATCCGCTCGGCGCTAAAACATCAACTGTCCTCAAGTCCTCTGACTTCACCCAGAACTAAACTCTCTCTCCCCCCATCCACCTGGGGTCTGCACTCACCCTCACCATTATTTCTCATGGCTGGTTGTTTTTCTCGTAGTCTCCCTACTGGGTCACTCACCTTACTGTCTCTAACTTTCATCTATTATTTATCATGCCCGGTCACTTGTTTATGTACTAGCACGGTCATTCTCCTTAATGTCAATGACCTCAGGCATGTGTCAATTAGTAAGAAGACACAGATTATGGTCGTCGCTGGAAAGAAGGAAATACCACATTGTGATATACGAGTAGATGAGCATATTATTAAGCAAGTTAATCGGTACAATTATCTCGGAACAGTCAATAACATCTAACTTGAGATGCCTTGAAGAGATTAGAACAAGAATTGCTATTGCGAAGGTAGCCTTTTTCAAGATGAAAAACATACTGACCAATAAAAAGATATCAACTGAAACGAGAAAAGAGTGTTGAAGTGCTACATAGAACCTGTACTTTTGTATGGATGTGAAGTGTGGACAATGAGCAGTCAAGCTAAAAACGAACAGCTGATGGCTGTGGAATTGTGGTTTCTGAGGAAAATGCCAAGAATACCATGGACAGACAGAAAAACCAATGAACAAGTCCTTCAAGAAACAAATGAAGATCGTAAACTGATTAGAGTCATTAGACTTAGTCAAAATTTTGTGGGCATGCTATGAGAAGACATGAATTAGAGAACTTGGTGAAAACTGGCAAGATCGAAGGGAAGTGACCAATGGAAAGAGCGAGAAGTAAATACCTGGATGGCTTGGCCATCTGGAATTTTCGAGACAGAAATACGGAGCTGATTCACGACTCTGGTGATCGAATTAGATGGCAAAACATGACCACCCACGCTTATCGGCTTGGCACATGATGGATGGATACAATCGAATCCATTTTTTGGTACGAGTACCCCCTTTCAGCCTTCGAGTTTTCGACATGTCTATGTAAGGGTATTTATGGTGTAGCATGTAGTTTGTCTTTCGTACTTTGGGCTGCTTGTTGTCAACTTTCCGGCTTCTGATGGGTTGATTGCGTTCATTACTTTCTTGATGAGGTTTTTCATGTCTGGACAGAGTCGCGCACTTGTTGAGGCCCGGAGTAATTGTGGTCCCACCCTGTCTTATGTTGCTGTTTCCTTCAGGGAGCTTTACCAGTTGTCGTCTCTCCTGGTATGCCTCCTATTTCCCCGTCGTGAGTTGCCTTCGAATCTTCTTGGCGTTCGCCATCGGATCTTGGTGGTGATCGATATCAGTCCTTCCTCTGGTGCTTCTTCTTCTGTCTGTGTTCTTGCATCTTCTGGTTCGAGTAAGGCTGCCTGTTTACTGATGTGATTTACTATCTCTTGTCGAGTATCTGATGTCCTTTCTTTCATATCTTGTATTTTTGATAGCTGTTCTTCATTCTCGGCCTTTATAGCATCCATTCGAGCGACATCATCCTCAATCTTCTGTTGGACTTGCTTCAGTTCATGCAGTGATCCTATTTGTGCTCTTTCTTCTTGTATCTGCCTGAGAGTTTCTTGTGTCTTTTCTCTTTCGTCTTGGATTTTTGATAGTGTTTCGTCAGTTTCAGCTTTTATAGCAGCCATTCGAGCGCCATCCTGCTCTATCTTCTGCTGGACTTAGCTTCAGTTCGTCCAGGATGCGCTGAACGGTCGTTATCTGTGTTTCTTGCGTCTTGACTGTTTCTTCCTTCATGTTTTTGAACTGTGTTCTCAGGTCCATCAGTTGGCCTTCCAGATGCGCTTTGTCATTTTTGGTGAGTCGGTTGGTGGCCTCGTACTGCCTCCTGGCCTCCTTATATGGTAGGTTAGACTTGATGGCGATTTTCATGGCTTCCTTGCTGTCTTGGTGGCAGGGGCAGCCGAGGTCCCTGGCGCTGTGGTTGCCGAGACATTTGGCGCATTTCCTGTTGGTGTTAGGCCTCCTGAAGTCCGAGTCGTTCTTTGCATGCTGGCACTGACTGTATGGATGGGGTCCTAGAGCAGTATCTGCAAACCTCAACCTCACTCTTGCAGGTGGCACGGGTGTGCCAACATTTCTGGCACTTAGAACACTGCAGCACTCTCGGTATGTAGTGCTCTGGTACTTGGTCTTTCTTTTCCCATCTGATGTACTGAGGGATCAATCGGTCCTCTGATGTTACGACGACGACTGTAGAGGGGATGTTGTTCTTTCCGATGATCCTCTCGGCACTGGTGATCTTGAGTTTGTGGTTCTCCCGTGTCAGCATCTCCCTGATCTGGTCGTTGGTGAGATGGGTCTTGACTCATTTAATGACCCATCGTTTCATCATGCTGTGTCGGGTGGCTTCCAGTAAGATGCCGTGGTGAAGCTTGATGTCGGCCTTCTCTCCTTGTGTGATTTTCTGCATAAGTGCTGTGGTCTTTGGGTTTTTATTGATGGAGACCACTACTCCATCGGGTGTCTTGCGCAGCTGGTTGATGCTGTTTCTTCCCAGCTCGTTTTCCAGCAGACTGATTATCTTGTCTGTTGGTAACGCCGACAGTTTAGCTTCACCCACGCTTGTCTGCCTGAGCAGTATTCTGCCGGTGAAGTCCTCGCTTGTTGTTGTTGTTTCCTCCTGTGTGGAGGTCACTGGAAGATTGGGCTGCATCGTCTTGGTGCTGGTTTGAACTTCCCGGCTGCTGCTGGCTTCAATGGTGGTTTCTTCATCAACTGTGACGGTGTCAGCTGGTGTAGGAGCCGGACTGCTGCTCGTAGATATAGGCTCAGCAGTCGTAGCGGCCTTCCTCGCCTTCTACCTTCTTCTTCCCGGCTGTATATAGCGCATGTCTCTGCGCGGCACTTTTAACGCGAGGCATCCTCTGCGTTATCCGATAAGGCGACTTGATCTCGATAGCGCGTCGAGTCGACGATGCGATATGTGTGTGTGTGTGTGTGTGTGTGTGTGTGTGTGTGTGTGTGTGTGTGTGTGTGTGTGTGATGGATGGAACGTGTGGAGCTGGTAATTAGATACGGGACAATTTGTGTGATACAACATCCCATCATCAATGACCTGGTAGAAGGATGGAGGACATAGTTTAATGTAGCATATTAAATAATGAATACATGACACTGAAAAATAGACACAAGACATCTAACCATGAACAATGTTATTGTCAGAGCCTAACATGGGATAGCTATGCAGGAACATCGTTACGCCACCCGGCGGACAAGAGTTGTCGGCTGACAAGATTGTTACCTGACACGCGACCAGCGGTCAGGCCGACGATACCAGACGCACGCATACCACGTGACGCCACTAGAGGCGGTCGGCAGTTTTGCGTGCTAGCCTCAGACCGAGCTGGGACCTGAGACTGGACGGACGTGTGCGATGAAAGCAAGGCGTTTGTGTGGATCTCTGTGGTTGAAAGCCGAACGACTGTCATCTTGAGCGTCAGACTTGTGAGCTGTATTGTGGTTGTGAGCGTCGTGAGTTATATATTGTATATTGTTGTAATCATCGTTCTGTATTTAATATGGCAATAAATCCATAGAACGTTGTGTCGTTGCGTCTTACGTCGAATCACGTTATACTTGTACTGTCTCACACGTGTTAGCTAAACGAGCCAATTCTAAGATCCTGACATGTGTGGACGTGGGTTGCTCGTCCTTGTTTAAGAACCTAATATATGTAGACGTGTGTTGCTCGTCTTTGTTTAAACCATACGTCATTAACGATTTAAAACTATAATTCTTGAACTTGTAAAATTTGTCAAGGTTATAGTTATGTAAATGTGATCGTAAAAGTCTCATTGTGATCCATTACTACATTGTTTAAATATGTGTAAAACCATTAGTAAATGTACAGTACATATTGTTTGATCCTGTAAGCGTGTAAAACATTTGTGATTTGTGAAACTTGTCAACGTTTGACCTTGTCGACATTGTGATCTTGTCGCCATTTTGACCTTGTCGCCATCTTGTAAACTTGATGTCTATGTCCTTACTGAATGTCATCTTGATGTAAGTGATGTGTCATCAATGTTATTGAGTGTTCAGATACAGATAGATTGTCTTTGTGCATTGAGTTTGTGGAACGCAAAGAGTTTGGAAAGAGTGTAACTTCTGTTGAGAAAAACACTGTTGACGGACAAACTTACGACATACAATTATACTCGACGCCATCCAAACCTAATCAACACTTAGTGACTTGCAGGCACACACCAACAAATAGACGCTAACTTATTTTCTTCCAAAAACAAAGCAGGTGTTTCCGTACCATCCATAACCTTGCCGTAGAGGTCATTAGTGGTTCCGAAGTACGACCCTACAGTTTTCTAGCCCGTTTTTCCAACCATTCTTCACCGTATCCAAGGGCACTTGAGTATATTTTTCTTTACTTTAACTTTACGTATGCATCAGTGGGCACGCATCGTATAGTGAAATCAAGTGTAAATTGTTTACTACTAACCATTTATAACATATTTTTGTGTGGGTGATTGTCATTGACGTATTTTCTCCATCATGTCGTCATTGTTTGATTTCATCGATATGGGGATTAAATTACGTCTTACAGGTGATGAATTAACAAAATGGAGTGAGAACAAATACGCTGAATATCTCCTGGTACAAGAGAAAAACAATGAACGTGAAGAAAGAGCAGCTGAAAGAGCCTTGAAACAGGCAGAGGCAGAAACAGCTTTAAAGCAAGCTGAGATAGATAGTGAACTTAAGAAAGCAGAAATAGCAGCTCAGAGTAAGAGAGAAGAACTAGAGTTACAGTTGAAGATAAAACAACTGGAGACTGAGACTGCGATGAATAAAGAGTCAAAGAAATCGGAAAGACTGGAAAAAGAAAACCATATAAGAAATATCAAGGTATCGTACTAACACCTGGTGACCATGCTTATAAGAAATCAAGTCACCTTTT
>JACEFZ010019597.1:0-87500 GCA_014155875.1 Cepaea nemoralis
CCACGACTCTGGTAATTGTGTGAGATGGTGATACATGACCGCCACGCTTATCGGCATGGCACATGATGATAAATGAAGATGGTGCCGATGATGATGATGATGATGATGATAATGATGATGATGATGATGATGATGCTGATTATGATTAATGATGATGATGATGATGATGATGATGATGATGATGATGATGATGATGATGATGATGACTATGATAACAAATGCAACGACGACGACGAAAATAACAACAATAATAAAAACAATACCAAACCAACAATAACATAAGTAATAATAACAGCAGCAATAATAACATAACAAAGACACCAATAACAATAACAAAATTAACAACAGGAAAATTATAACAGTAATGAGAATAGCAATAAAGTCTATAACAATAACAGAAACATCGTCAACACCAACAATAACAACAACATTCGTAACAACAATAACAGTAACAACAACAATAACAACAATAATAACATGCATGTAATAATAATAACAACAACAGTCACAACAATAGCAATAAAATTAACACATTCATGACTCCTGGGCAAATCTTATGTTCAGTAATTTGCCATTGCTTTCTGAACTACCGGCACCTATACCTTTTTCGAAGAAAACCAGCACCGCTGTTTTGAACCCGGGTATACAGGATTACGAATCGTGTCTGTAATCCCTTAGCCACGGAGGCGGTAGAACGCATTTACAAAAATATTATTCTGAGTGATATTCATTGAGTCTTTCTCCATAAACCCGAATACTATCTTGATTAACATGAGTGCACTAGAGTTGGAAGCGGTTCGAGTCGCGCCAGTGACTTTTGAGAGTATAGAGCTGGTCGCTCAGAAAGTCATGGCGTGCTGATGAGCGTAATCTAGCCTAGGAATCAACATACAGCTGAAAGACGATGATGTTGACCGCAATATATTGAAACAGGATGGAAACGCGGAAAAGAAAAGTAATAATTGAGTAATTGTTATTAATCAACTACATTATTAAAGCCATCTCCCCGGTGAAGAGGTTACGGATGCAGTTTGTAATCCCGCATGCCCGCCTTCGAAACACAGCTGTGGGAGATTTGACAGCAGACTGCCTTGCGTTGCTTTCGAAATGGTATGGGGGTCGGTCATTCAGAAAGTAATAGCAAACTATTGAACGTAAACTTGCCAAGAGATCACAACAGCAGTATATGCTGGTTTTGACTGCATCATCCTGTAAAGGATATGCAGCTGACAATATTACATCTTTCACTGAATCAAATCATGTGATACTAACATGAATTTCACATTGATACTCTTATATATACAGTCGTGGTAGTCTGTGAATCAAGGGGACCGGGATAGGGGATGGTAACCGTTCAGTGAAGATCCCAGGTAAATGAGTGGAAGTGGTATGCGAAAAATAGGGGGAGGAAGGTAAGGTGGAAAACTGGAAGCAATGGAGATGTGATGGTGGGAAAACTAAGGAGTCCCGGTGGCTGTCCGTACTGCTAGATCCTTCTCGTTTGGTCTAGCCCTGATTTGTGTCCTCTTGTAGTTTCATGACCAGGCCTATCTCTATTTTGGATAATTAAAGATGACCTTTCTCGTCTGATTTGTTGTTGTTGTTTCGTATCCCTTACAGGACGTTGCAGTCAACACCAGCATTTTCCAGCTTCTGTTGATGTACTAGGCAAGATTACGCTCAGTAGTTTTCCATTGGTTTCTGAGCGACCGGTTCACATACCCCGCAAGTTACCGACATGGCGAGATCCGCTACCAATTCTCGCGCACATCACGCCAGTCACGAGAGTATACGGGATTACGGAGAAAGACTTTACCGCCTATTCCAGGGAGACCGGCCGTCTGATTTAGTGTTATAATAATACATTTTCATATTGTGTATGTTCTGTAAATTGACGGAAAGAAAGCAAAGAAGGCAGAAAGATATATATGTGTAAGGCTAGGCAATATGGAATAAACGGGCCACGACCACCGACCTGACACAAGAATGGTGATCGTGTAGTCTCCGTGGCGGAGCTGTGATGACACAGTCGTCAACATCATTTCCGGCGTCAATATGTGTGTACGGTCATGGTTGTCATCTCAGGTTTAACGGATTAATTGCCGTGGGATGATTAATCGTCTCTAGCGACTTCCCGCGTCTGCCATGGGATTATACACAGTAGGTTTCCTTATGTAACGCTCTTTACTTTGATATATAATACATCATGTCTGCTACGATATTAACAACTTTTAACCCTAGAACAGTAGTTCCCAAGCTTTTCAAGCAGATGTCAATATCTACTATTTTCGATAGTTAAACGGGCCACAACGTCAAAAAATTATAAACGCCGTGCAATATCATTCTTACCTTTCTCATCTTTCGTCAACAAAATTCTAAACCTTTAAAAGCAGTCATTGTCAGTACTACACTGCAGTCATTTGGGGAGGGGGGGGGGGGGGGGGGGGGGGGTATTAAAATCAAAAGTTCATTTAACAATACATTTTACATCAGTTTCGAAATCGCTATTAATGTACGATGGTAAGTTAATAAGTAAGTCACAAATGGCTGTAGAAAATAATTAAATATAATAACAACATGAAACCAATTTATTTGTATACATACATTGTCCCTTTATTTCTCAACATAATTTCCACTAACATTGATGCACTTATCCCATCGTTTTATCAGTCCTCCCACACCGGATGCATAGAACTGCGTGCTCTGATTTCTAAACCACGTTTTCACTTCACATTTCAACTTCGGCGTCATTCGCGAAATGCTTCTGGAATATCCACCTCACAGCCTCGACTTAGCCCTTAGCGAATTTCCGTGAAAGTATAGCATGGTAGAATAAGTTACGAGGGTTAGTCAATAAGTAAGTCACACAGTTCTGTGGGATTGCAGGTAAATGAAAACAGAGTTACGCAGTTCTATGCAGCCGGTTTGGGAAGACTAATAAAACGATGGGATAAGTGCATCAATGTTAGTGGAAATTATGTTGAAAAATAAAGGGACAATGTATGTATACAAATAAACTGGTTTTAAGTTGTTTTCTTAGTTAGTTATTTTTCTACAACGATTTGTGACTTACTTATTAACTTACCCACGTACTTAATTTACAATTGTAACTGTTCTTCACAACCAGTTACTTAAGTTCAGATGCCAGTTTATCAATGTCTGGGCACATATCTGTCGTGCCCAAAGTCATAAGCTCATCTAGGTTACTGTCGGTGAGCGTAGAACGTTGCTTGTTTGTTTGTTTGTCTGTTTGTTTTTATAACGGTCATTGCCGAAAATGACTGCTCACATCTGTAAGTCGAACCAAAACGATAAATGTATCTCTGGGCGAATGAAAGCAGGTGTTCAAATTGTTCGACAGGCAATAGTCGCCAGAATGAAATCATATGATCAGCTGAAGGTGAAGAGGCAGCTCCAGCAATTGACATCTCATTCAGATATGAAATTGAAATCAATTACTTCGTGCTGAAGATTTTATTGTAATTGACAGAGCTTGGCATCAGACAATATGAACGGATTTATTAAAATAAACATCGTGTAAACAACCGTTAACCCATATTGTGTAGCTAACATATGCACTACTAGTATCCTATACATATCATTGTGACCCAGCTTGAAAAGCTCGTTTTTCACCGCTCCAAACTCGCTGCTAGGTCGTTCTCGTTCGATTTAGCACTGATTGTTGTCCTCTGGTAGTTTCATGACCAGACCTGCTTCCTATTTTGTCAAACCTAGATGGCCTTTCTCGTCTGATTTAATGTTATACTACCGGGTGTTTGTAAAGTCTCACTACACTTTGTATGTAGAACAAATCTGAACAGTGAAGTACATGATGTCCTCCAAACAAAAAAAAAATGTGCTCCACAGTGCACCGTGCAGCAATATACAGCGAATGGCTGTTGTCTGCTGGAGTAATTCTTTGAACTCCAAATACCTATTGTGATAATTCTTCATTGATACTTTCCAGCTTCTCCACAATAGCGTTAGACGATGGTAGTGTCTATAGTTAATTTAATTAATGTTTTAGCACATTTTTAATGACATAATGTACTTCATTTTTCAAATGTGCACTACATATCAAGTGTAGTGAAACTTTACAAACTCCCGACAATATATTTTCATATTGTGTAGATTATGTGCATTGAGAATCATGACGTATGGGAATGTCCTGAGTACAATGATGATAGTTCTTAGCTCAACTCTACTCTATTCAACTCAACTCATTGTAATGTTTCGTAGGTAAAAATGTAGAAATGTGTATAATATGAATTCATGATATCAAGGGAAATACATTGAAATGATGTTTTAAAGGAACACAGGAGACAAGAAAAATAATTGTTTTTTAGAGTATACATAAAGGCTGTGTAATGCAAACACTTAGTTTGAAGAACGTGTGGCATAATATCTAAGGAACTATATTGCCACTCTGATCAAAAGCTACTAAAATAAATTTTAAGTAATTGTGATATATATTTGATGTCCAGTGTGTGACCTCATGTAGTAGATAATATCACAATATATTTGATGTCCAGTATGTGACCTTATGTGGTAGATAGTATCACAAAGAAAATGCATTCTACCTACGGGATAATATATCTACTGCAATATCCGCTTAATCACACTGGTGTGTGTGCTTGCTTAATTAATATATTTTGGCAGGCACATGTGTATGTGCCTCATAATAATAGTAAATATTATCTTAGAGACTTTTCATTTCCCGATGTCGCTGATTTTTGCCTGGAGTTATATTTGATCCTAGCAAAGATAAGTCGCCATTTGATGTTCTCAGCTGTAATGACTGTCAGTCGCCGAACATGTAACATATTATATCTTAAGTTTCTTTCTAATATGAGAATTTTGAGACAAAACACATCTCTTGATCTGCTCATTACTGTCTCGGCAGTAAGGCATAACTGTGACAAAACCTTCCTACAAACCATTTCCGGTTATCCATTTTTATTATGTCCAAACCTACTATTTGGAACTGAATCTGTTAAAAGTCAAAAAGGTCCAGCGACAAGCCCCAGGCTTTCTCCGAGAAAATTGGACTCGTGAACCAAACGACGTACGCTGGAATCGAACCCACAACCTTCAGAACGCGGGACAGGTGGCGTAACCACCTTCCATGGGAACTTTACTCCCATAACAGTCTATTTATCTGTCTCTCCACTGTAAGCCTCTGTTGTGTCATGTGTAAACTACCTATCACATCTTGAATCCATCTACGTTGTGGTCTTTCTCTTTTCCGCTTCCTTTGTACACTATATGAGAGGAATCATCATCGAGGGACGTAACATCATTAACATAAGATATGAGAGGAATAATCATTGAAGGAGGAAACATCAGTAACATTAGATATTAGAGGAATCATCACTGACTGACGTAACATCGATAACATTAGACATGAGCGGAATCATCATTGGCGGACGTAACATCAATAACATTAGATATGCGGATGATACAGTGTTCATTGCAGACAAAGAGCATAATCTACAACATTCAGTAGATGCAGTTGTCGCACATAGGAATCATCACGTCATGCACATTGCTGCTTAGCCTCACATCTGTATATTAGGCATTTCGTTCGCCACAGGCCGCTCCCCACACAAACCAGGAGAGGTCAGTCTGCAGATGACCTCCACTTAGCGAGCTATCGGTTCAGACTTTCCACAAACTAGGTTTGCAAGCTGTCACGGTGTGTCTTCTCACTCAGACGGAAGCTTATATGCTGCCAGTGATAATGAAGGAACCAGTCGACTCTTAGGTTGTCCAGGGGATTGATGACCTCTATAGATCCCCAGACTAATGGTCAAGACCTGGCGGGCTGCGCTCTGCGACCAAAACCCAAGACAGCCATACACGGGAAGAGCCACTCAGGAACGCACCGTGAAGCAATGAAATGCTGATTTTATTCTTTTCCAGGACGATGTGTTCTACACGGTAAACAAGCACATTCTCAAGCGGCCGCATGTCTCGAGTTTACACCATCAAGTTGTCGACATGTACTCCCGCCACAAATCACTCCTGACCCAGTCTCATGCCTCCTTCAGTGTCTGTCCGTGTTGTGGTCATGCAACCCTGTGGAGTGTGGCCTGCGTCTGGCGCTGTCATCCACGGCCGGTCAGATTACCAGCATCTCAGCAGTATGTGCAGTCGGCATTCAAAGCGAACTAGCTGGGCTGAAACGGCTTTCTGTGGCTTAGTACTGAAGACTGAACGTATCTGTTGTCGTCTGTCTGATTGAATTAGTGAGTGGTAATGATCAAAGTGTTGAAGCATGTCTGTAAACTGTTTCCTAATGGCAAGTCTGCAATGAGCGTCTGTACGGGTTGAAGTGTA
Source organism: Cepaea nemoralis (assembly GCA_014155875.1). NCBI lineage: Eukaryota > Metazoa > Mollusca > Gastropoda > Stylommatophora > Helicidae > Cepaea > Cepaea nemoralis. The sequence goes on from JACEFZ010019597.1 coordinate 6,340, forward strand.
GAGCTGAAGTGTGTCTATGTGACAGTCGCGTTGTCACACAACGCGATTTCGTGACGTAGCGTTCACTATGCCACTGAGTGCTCTCATGTATTCTTTTATCTACTTTTATTAACTGATGTATGTTCTTACTTTAGACGCTTGCCATTTGCCATATGACACAAGCCAAGTAATATTCCCATTTGTGCCACTGCTACGCTTTTTCCACCTTTTGGTGAAGCCCACACAATGAATCTTTGGTGCTGACATTCCACGTAATGGATTTACTGTTTGAGGTGTTCAGCTACAATAACTCACAGTCGAAAAAAACATGTAATATGTGTTACCTTAGTTTTCTGTCTATTACAAGAATTTGGTGACAAAACACTCCGTATCTTACCACTTACTTGGTCGGCTCATTACTGTTTCGGCATTATGACATAACTGTGACAAAACCTCCCTACTTATCATTTACCGCCATCCATTTTTGTTAGATCCAAACCAATCTTTTGTTTGGAACTGAATCTGTTAAAAGGCGAAAGGATCGACTTCATTGCTCCGAGTTGTATCCCATATGGTCATGTATCATTCCGCAGGCCGGTTTGCCGAACGCGTCGTTTAAAGTACGAACTACACAACTCCAACAACAAACCCCAGGGTTCCTCCGAGTAAACTGCACTCGTGAACCAAACGACGTACGTCGGAATCGAACCCACAACCTTCAGAATGCGAGACAGGTGGCGTAACCGCTTCGCTTGTCCTGTGAAGAACTTCACTCCCATAACGGTCTTTTTATCTGTCTCTCCACTGTAAGCCTCTGTTGTGTCATGTGTAAACTACCTATCACATCTTGAATCCATCTGCGTTGTGGTCTTCTTCTTGTCCACCTCCATGGCACACGACATGAGAGGAATCACCACTGGGGGACGGGACATCAATACCATTAGATACGAGAGGAATCACCATTAGGGGACGTGACATCAATAGCATTATATATGCGCAGGCTTGTCCATGGGACATATTTTTCAGTCTCATCCCATCCCATCCCATCCCATGGTAATTTATGCCTGAGACATCCCATCCCATCCCATGGGACCTTTTCCTCATGGGATTCCCATGGGAATAACATTCCAATGGCCAAGCCTGGCAGGCTTGTCCATGGGGCATGTTTTCTGTCCCATCCCATCCTATGGTAATTTATGCCTGTCCCATCCCGTCCCATCCCGTGGGACCTTTCATAACATTCTCATGGCCAAGCCTAGATATGCGGATGATACAGTGTTAATTGCATACAATTAGTAGTTTCTGCAACAATTAGTAGATGCGGTTGCTGCACACAGTGAACAACTGTATGAAGACACAGATTATGGTCGTCTCTAGGAAAAAGGAAATACCATAATGTAATATACAAGTAAATGGGAATATTCTTAAACAAGTGAATTGGTACAACTATCTTGGAACAGTCATAGCATATGATGGGAGTTGCCTTGACGAGGTGCTACATAGAACCTGTAATTTGTATGGATGTGAAGCGTGGACTATTAATTATTAGACAAACTGAAAAAAAAATCTTATGGATGTGGAAATTTGGTTTCTGGGGGAAAATGCCACGGACAGACAGAAAAACCAATGACCAAGCCGTACAAGAAGCACACAAACACCGTAAATTGATTAGAGAAATTAGACGTAGACCGTCACAATGTTTTGGACATGTTATTTTCATTTTCTATGTTTTATATTTAATTCCCCCCCCCCCACCCCTCTTTTTGTATTTTAAATGTATGTTGACCATTGTAGAGTTGTTGTAAGGTATGTTCACCATTGTAGAGTTGTTGTAAGGTATGTTCACCATTGTAGAGTTGTTGTAAGGTATGTTCACCATTATAGAGTTGTTGTAAGGTATGTACACTGTGTCTGTGTTTAGTATATGACTTGTTTGCAGGAGTTACATCTACCAAACGGTGTGTATTTCCTTGTGTTAGATCCCACTGCACCCGTTACTTGTCTTATGAATATTGCAGCTCGTTTCGATCAATGTAATGTTTCACAGGTAACAATGTAGAAATCTGTAAAATAGGTATCAAGGGAAATAATTTGAAATGATGTTTTGAAGGATTAAGGGAGACAAGAAAAGTGAATTTATTGACATGTAAGAGAAGGTTTTGAAATGCAAATGGTTAGTTTCAAGAACGTACTGCATAATATCTAATGAAACATATTGCCACTCTGATCAATATCTACTAAAATAAATTAAAGTAATTGCGATATCTTAGATGTCCAGTATGTGAACTCATGTGGTAGATAATATCACAAACCAAAGGCAGTCTACATACGCAATAATATATCCTTTGCTATAAGCAATTGCTGACGACGAGTTAATTAGTTCTCCTTCTCTAATATTTTTGACAGGCACATGTGCTTGTGCCTCATAATGATATCAAATATGTTTGTAGAGACTTGTAATGGAGCGAAAGAACAGATAATACCGATGTTTGTCTTTGATAGACAAGTGGATTACAGCAGTCGCTGATGTTTGCCTTAACGCTGGAGTTATATTTGATCCTAGCAAAGACAAGTCGCCATTTGAGATGTTCATTTGCAATAACCCTCAGTCGCCGAACATGTAACATGTTTTACCTTAGTTTTCTTTCTAATACGAGAATTTGGTGACAAAACACACCCGTCTCTTACCCCTTACTTGGTTTGCTCATCACTGTCTCTGGAGAGCTCGAGCATACTTAAAAATAAATGCAGATGAGCTTCATCCTCTGCATGAAGCTATATTCAGAGAAAAGGGTGACAGGCTAAAGAGGGGCAAATCATGGATGGGTCGGGCATAAGATGTCGTCAGACAGGTCTGCAGTCTTACCAGTATCAACCGCGGCAAGAAATGGGTGCCGGTTCCCCCAGCTTTTAAGTGCACTTTCTCCTGCATTATCACACTCGACAGACGGTGCAGAGAGCAGAACCCTGCCGCTGTCAATGCAGAGGTCGACGCGCTCATCTATGAACACGCAGATAGCCCCGAAGTGCTCATCTATACAGATGGATCTGTTGTAAAGCAGCAGAGAAGTGCATGGGCATTTACAGCCCGTTCAGCGGGCCGAACCGTTCAAGAATCCAGTGGTGCTCACTCTATGACCACGAGCAGCGTGGCGATGGAAGGTGATGGCAGTAACACAGGCATTCACTATGGTTGGAATCACAGCATTACAGCAACGTGTGTGTACTAAGTGATTCACTGAGCATGATTCGGAAGGTCGAAGCTGGATCTGTACGTAGACAGTGGACTGAGTCGCTGCGGAAGTCTGTTGTCCGTAAAGTCACCTTCATCTTCGTCCCGGGACATGCGGGAGTCGAAGGAAATGAACGAGCTGATAAACTGGCTGGCTCTGCACCCCCTGCAGATGGCCAGCCCATGGATCGTGCCGATGTTATTAACGTAATTAAAGATATGTTGAGAACAGAGGACTTTGACGTAAGTGAATCCGCATCGCTGTCCAGGATGAAGGACTTGGGAGTAAGAAATGGCACGGCCAGACACGAGGGGTACATCGGGAAAACGAGGTGCCTCGCCAACCAGCACAGAACTGGCACTATTAGCCACAGGGCGCTGATGTATATGCTGGGGGGGGGGGGGGGGGGTCTGAGCATCTATGGACCTGTCCGGAGTGCAGTGAAGATACCCCAACTGATAACTGATAACTGATCGCTGTCTCAGCATTAAGTCATAACTGTGACAAAACCTTCCTACTTACAATTTTTTCGCCATCCATGATTTGTGAGGTCAAAACCTACTCTTTGTTTGGACCTGAATCTGTTAAAAGGCAAGAGAATCGACTTCACTGCTCAGGGTTTTATGCAATATGGCGAAGTATCTTTCCGTGGGACAGGTTACCGAAAGCGTCGCACAAAGTACGAACTACGCAACTCTAGCGACAAGCCGCAAGGTTTCTCCGAGAAACCTTCACTCGTGAACCGAACGAAGTAAGCAGGAATCGAACCCACAACTCGCGGCAGGTGGCGTAACAACTTCGCTTGTCCTGGCTATAACTTTACACCCATATACGTCTATTTAAATGTCTCTCCATCATGCTAGTAAAAGTCAAAATAAGATTCTCCAATCAACAATGCTGGTAATGTTATCAACTGAACTTTAAATTAACCATGAAGTAAAATCAAGTCATGCTTCAAAACAACAATCTGCAAATCACAATGCTTACCATGTTGTCCATCCATCCATCATGTGCCATGCCGGTAAGCGTGGGCGGTCATGTTTTGCCATCTCACTCGATCACCAGAGTCGTGGATCAGCTTAGTGTTTCTGTCTCGGCCATGCCACGATGGCCAAGCCATCCAGGTATTTGCTTCTAGGTCTTCCCCTTGGTCTGTTCCCCTCGATCTTGCCAGTTGTCACTAAGTTCTCCAATTCATTTCTTCTCATAACATGCCCAAAACATTTTGACTGTCTGCGTCTAATGTCTCTAATCAGTTTACGATCTTCATTTGTTTCTTGAAGGACTTGTTCATTGGTCTTTCTGGCTGTCCATGGTATTCTTTGCATGTTTCCTCAGAAACCACATTTCTACAGCCATCAGATGTTTTTCAGCTTGACTGCTCATTGTCCAAGCTTCACATCCATATAAAAGAACAGGTTCTATGTAGCACCTCAACACTCTTTTTCTCGTTTCAATTGACATCTTTTTATTGGTCAGTATGTTTTTCATCTTGCTAAATGCTACTTTTGCCATGGCGATTCTTGTTCTAATCTCTTCAAGGCATCTCCCATCAGATGTTATTACTGTTCCGAGATAATTGTACCTATTCACTTGTTGTAGAATATTCCCATTTACTTGTATATTACATTGTGGTATTTCGTTCTTCCTAGTGACGACCATAATCTGTGTCATTTTACAATTTAATTCTAACCCGCGTTGTTCACTGTGTGTAACAACCGCATCTATTAAATGTTGCAGATCCTGTTCATTGTCTGCAATCAAGACTGTATCATCTGCATATCTAATGTTATTGATGCATCGTCCCCCAATGTTGATTCCTTCCATATCTTCAATATTTCTGAAAATACTTTCACTGTATCTGTATAACAGATCTGGAGACATTACACATCCCTGTCTCACACCTCTCTTAATAGGCTGATATTGGCCTACTTCATTATCAACTCTTATGGCAGCTTGTTGTTTCCAATATATGTTTTTTACAAGTCTAAGGTCTTTTCCATCAATTTGTAGATCTTCAAGCATCATTATCATGTCGACATGTCTCACTTTATCGAAAGCTTTTGTGTAGTCAATAAAGCAAAGGTGTAGATCTTTGTTTACTTCTATAGATCGTTCGATTACGGTTCTCAGTAAATACACAGCATTTACTGTACCCTTTCCTTCTACAAACCCACATTGTTCCTCTCCTATTTCAGGTTGTATTTTCCTCCTAATTCTTTGCATGATAATTCTTAGCAAAATCTTCGTGATGTGACTCATTATACTAATTGTTCGATGTTGATCACATTCCAAGGCTCCTGATTTCTTTGGTATTGCAATAAATACAGAATTACATAATTCATGAGGTATATTTCCTGTTTCATATATTGAATTAAGCAGACTGGTAACTTTATCTATTCCATATTCTTCTAAAGCATTAATCATTTCTGTTGTGACGCTGTCTGAACCGGGGGTCTTGCCAGATTTCATATGGTTAAGAGCATTCTGAACCTCCATCTTCAAAATTGCTGGTCCTTCATTATTATTTTGAACATCGTAGTGTTCGTCTCTGTTGTCGTCATAACGGTTTTTAACGTAATCTGACCATACATGTAAGATCTGATCTTTTTCTATTATGACTCTTCCATCTTTTGTCTTTAGGCAGCCTGCTGATGTACGTGTTCTTTGATTAGTAAGCTCCTGGATTCTTTTGTGCATTAGTTTCGAATTTTTACTGTTGTGTTGTTTTTTCAATTTCTCCGCAATTTTTCTCAAGCCATGTTTCTTTTGCCTCCCTACATAAGGTTCTGACTTTTCTGTGAATTTCTTCATATTTGGCAGGATTATTTTTGTTCTGTCTTCTTGTTTCCATTAGTTGTAAAATGTCTTCAGTCATCCATGTCTTACGGCTGCACAACTGATTGAATTCTTCAGCATTTCCCATTGATCATCTACATCTTGAAATAGGATCTCTAGATCAGACAATAAATCAAATTTGTTCTTTACTTCTATGTTAAAATTATCTTGTATTTCTTTGTCAGTTTTCAATTTGCACAAGTCATATTTAGGGTTTCCTGCTATATACTTGACTTTCTTTAACTTTACCCTCAATGTGTCTGTAATTAATATGTGATCACTGTAACAATCTGCATTTGGAACTGTTTTTACGACTGTTAACGCATTTCGAAACCTTCTGTTAATCAGGATGTAATCTATCTGGTTTTTAATCCTGCTGTCTGGACTCCTCCATGTCCATAATCTTCTAGGATGCTGTTTAAACCAGGTGTTTCCTACAACCATTTCTTGTTCTTTTGCCCATTCTACAAGTCTGTATCCTCTTTCATTTCTCTCTCCCAAACCATGGTTGCCTACACTGCATCCATCGCCTTGCTTTCCTATTTTTGCGTTGAAATCACCCATTATGATATTTATTTCTGATTTTTTGCAGTTCTTCAAAGCAGACTCCATGTCATTATCTATGAGTCCACACAACATGATTTTCTTGGCATCTATAAAGAAGGTAGTTTGCCATTGCTTTCCTTCCCAGCAGTGACCATACTGGTCAGTGACCGTAGCCATTGTCTTCTAAAAAAAAGAGATCCTCTGCCTACCGTCGTGAAGGTGGAGACCATAACCTACAACTATCTGTCGGCTGCTCTCTATCTTCATCCACCACCTGCACACATGGCTTCACGTAACCCTGATCGGGGGGCTAAACGGGTACTCCACCTTGCCCAAGGGTGTCCCGTAGGCTAGCGGAGGGAAGGAGGCGCCTTACTTCTCCTTTGATAGGGGATACCCCTACCCCGCTACCCCTCTCAACAAGATGACAACCATGTTGTCATCAAACTTCAATTTAATAACGAAGACAGTGAGAGTCATGCTTCAACAGAAGAGTATTACAAACAACAATATTGGTTAGTATAGTTTCCAACAATTGATTCCATTATTCTCTAAAGCATGCAGTAAATAATTTAATTCTCATGCTGTTATAATAATTCAACTATAGTATGGTTGTTAGTAAACATCATAATCAATTTAAATGCGTATCTTAGTTTATTTGTAGTATTAATTGTCTATTTTATTCAAGCGTGGTAACTATTAAATAGCTTTTCAAAGTTCCTACATAATGAAAGCAGCTAATTATAATAATGTAATTTAACCATGTTACTTTAATTATATCGCTTTGCAAAGTTATACGTTTAAGCAACAGTTAATTCTAATAGCAATACTAGTTTATAATCCTAGAGTTCAACTATCGTTCACTCAATTATAAATAAACAAGCAAATCATACCTTAACTAAACTAGTTCTATTTTATGGAACAAAAGAAACTGCAGCGGCTGCAGCAGGATATATCAATATGAATTGCAAACAATTAGGTATATTTAGCTCCTGCAAAAAGAAGAGACACACTAGACACGGTGTACGTACCTTACAGAGACCTCCATCTTACACAGATGAAAACAACGTGTGACTTATCAAAAAACATAAACAATCAATAAATACACAAAAGAATGTCGATTCACTATTTTAATACAGTTTTAACTTATTCTCTTTAGCACATTTTTTTGGGTCATAATTGGTGATGTTCTCATTGACATCGGCCTATACATTTCTTAACCTTGAGACTGTAAACATTAGTTCAGCACACTTATCCCCTTAGTCGTTCACTGCAGCACGCATCACAAACTGGGAATCCCCCTCCTATGGTATGACGCAGTTATATTGTCTTGCCTAAAATTAGGATCCCCCTGTGTTATATTTTGGAAGTTGTCTGGCATACGGATCTTGTTCCCAATGACATTGCTTTCTTTCAGTACCTATATTCGGCACTCCTTTCGTATTTTGATGTTGTTAGAATCATCAATTGTCTCTATAATTGCAGAATTTACGTTGATTCTCATCCCAACTTTGGTATAGAAACGCCTTAAGACACTTTGCTCGACAATTCAGTGTTGTGCCAAACCCGAATCTTACATTAGCGTTCTTTAAACACATTGGAACCATTATTTGCTGGTAATTAGTAAACACAGTTCTGATACTTTAAATTCAAGTTCTGCAAGATTTTTTAAAGGATTGTCCTGTTGAACATCTAATTTTAATCTTACGAATTTCATGTTTGAGACAAGCCAAATTGTCCATGTCATGCTGACCTCTGTGGCAGCCGTTGAGTTTTGACACTACTGTACCATTCGTGGTGGTAGTGGCATGCTGATACTTCTCCATTTACCTCTGACAAAATTACAGGATGCATTCTGACTTCTATTATTTCTTTTACATCATTTACCTTTGGGGGCGTTGTAATTCTTGACACTTTTGATCCATTAGCCTTGGTGGCTGCGGTGGGATTCTCGACTTCTGACACCATTTAACTTTTTTGGCGGCGATGGGATTCAGCCACTTCTGATACCATTAACCTGTCGAGATTTTTTATTATTGAATAGTTCAAGTTGTATTTTGATTTCGCTGCTTCCACCCCCAACCCATTTTACGGCGCCGCCTGATGCACTACTACACTCTGCCTCTCTGTATCATAGAACGGCCCGGCTTTCATTGGTAAAAATGTAGAAATATGTATAACATGAATTCTTAGTATCAAGGGAAGTAAATTGAAATGAAATTTTTAAGCAGCAAGGGAGACCATAGAAAGAATTTATTGGAGTATAAATTATAGCTGTATACAGCACATAATTCTACTGAAGAATGTACAACATAATATTTAAGTAAAAGTATTGTCATTCCGATTAAAGTATACTAAAATTAATTTAATTATTGCGATGTCAGGATGTGGTGAGGAAAATAAGACGTGACAAGCGCAGAACGTTTCAGGGCAGGAAAAAAAGCTGGGAGCAGCCACCGTGGTGGAGTTTCGAGGTGGAGAAGGCTTGGGTGGATAAGCGTAGTGCTGTAAGGAGATGGCAAAATGCCAAGAAGAACAGAGCTGGTCATCATAGTCCCTGCTTGCACTTAGAAAGAGAGATGCACACAAAAGTAAGCTATTTCAAAAAACTGGTCAAGGTGGTTAAAAGCGAAAAATGGGCAGAGGTGTGTCAAAGAGTAAGCACAGACAAGTCACTGAAATTGTTCTGGCGACTACATAAAAGCATGAGTGGTGTAGTCAAGAATAAGAGCATTTCTGACTTCCAAGGTGCTGACCTCACCTGGCCAGAGGACTGACGAGGACAAGGGCAAAGCCCTCTTTGAACGCTACCTTGAGCAGAGGCAACCAGACAGACATGGAAGGCCGAAATCTGGCCAAGGTGGTCACCACAGACAGATGCAAGGCCCAGACACTTCGGATGAAGACACAGTGACAGTGAAAGAAATCAAGGCTATGCTTCGACGATCAAAAAACAGTGCTCCAGGTCCTGATGGCATAAGATACGACGTCATAAATAGGTGCACCGACAATGAGCTAGAGAAACTAGCAGACATGTACAACAACAGTATAGGGAGTGCTGGCATCAAGGAGGAATGGTTACACAGCTATCTGATTCCCTTGCCAAAGCCTGACAAAGACCACAAAAAAATTCAGGGATATCGAATTATAACCATGCAGAATACAATAGGCAAGCTGCTGGAGAAGGTAATTGCCAGGAAAATATCAAGCCAACTAGAGAGGCAAGGTGTTTTCCCACCTACCCTGGGTGGGTACCGTCCAAAAAGAAAAACCTGGACCAATGCAGCAGTCTTTGCCCATGATGTCTATGAAGGTTTCCACTCAGGCACTGAACCGTTGCTGCAGCGATTGATCTTGAGGACGCATACAACAGAGTACCACTGGATTTTTTAATGTTTCAGCTTCTTGAACTAACCGTAAGTCCATTCCTCCTTAGTTGGATCGCTGTAGCCCTCTACCAACGGAAAGTAGTTTTTAGATATGGCAGTTGGACTTCGGAACCAACAACAATATATCCTGGCCTACCACAGGGATCACCATTATCTCCGGTACTGTTCAACGCCTACACAGTGAGAATCACCAGTGAGCAGATCACTGGACCTGGCAGGACATTGTCGTATGCCGAGGATGGTTTAGTGTATCGTCAGGGTAAGGATAGAGAGGAGGTTGCTGTGGAACTACAAACCGAACTCAATCGCATAAGTACTTGGTGTGATGAAGCTGGGGCAATGGTCAACCCAACAAAGGCAACAGTGACTTGGTTCTCGTTGAATAATCATATTGTCAACAATCCAACACCAACTGTAATGCTGTGTTCAGAGACGGTGGAAAGAACGCAGGCAATGAATTACCTGGGGATACGGTTTGATCGAAGCCTTGCTTATAATGTGCACATAGACCAGGTGATAACAAAGGCCAAGCGGGGTTTGGCAGCGATGCGGGTGATGGCGGCAGCAAACTGTGAGCAGCGCCATCTATGTCTTCTGTACGAGGGGCTGGTCATGTCTGTTTTGGAGTATGCAATGGCAATCCTGACTCTCAGCCATAAGCAGATAGAAAGGATGGAAAGGATACAGAATGAAGCTATGCGCATTATTCTTGGATGTACAAGAGATACAGCATGCAGGGCGATGCGCTACCTTCTTGATTTTCCAACCATTGAAGAGAGAATACAAGTTTGCAGGGCACGCGCCTACCTCAGAAGTAACGCAAACACACAACATCCACTGCATAGTGAAATCAGGAAGGTGAAGAGCAGCAGGTTAAAAAGGGGACGGTCGTGGATGGGTCAAGCCGAAGACATTCTTCAACAGGTGTGTTCACTTGAGGACTTAGAACCTGGCGAGGAGTGGGTGCAAGTGCCAACAGACTTCTGCACATCCTTTTCAGTTTGCATCCAACTAGATAGAAAATGCAGACAAGAAAATCCGGCTGCTGTGGAGGCTGAAGTACAAGCGTTGATTTTCGAGAATTCGCTAGACGGTGACGCGGTTATCTACACAGATGGGTCGGTCGTCCGACATGTGAGAAGCTCATGGGCCTTTACAGCTCTGGCCGGAGGGAGAATTGTGAAGGAGGACTCTGGTGCTTTCACTGAAACCACAAAGTAGCCTGACCATGGAAGTCATGGCAGTAAGTAAAGCAATAACATGGCTAAAGACACAGACATTCACTAGGGCTTGTTTCCTTAGCGACTCAATGAATATGATCAAGAGGATAGAGGAGGGGTCGATCCGAAGAGAATGGTTGCTGCCTCTGAAGCGGTCTCGGCTGGCAAAGATTAGTTTCATCTTCGTGCCAGGTCATGCGGGAGTACAAGGAAATGAGCGGGCTAACAAGCTCGCAGGTGAGGCTTCTGTGGAGGGCGGACGCGCCATGGACCAGGCTGACATTCTGAATGCTCTACGAGAAGTGAGACTTTTGCGAGAACCAAGTGATGACTGTGAATCTACAACAATGGCCAGACTGCGGGAGCAGCAAATTAAAAGAGGGGTGGCCAAACAAGAACACTACGCAGGAAGCCAAAGAAGATTGATAAACCAACACAGAACTGGCGTCGTTAGCCGCTACACGCTGCGGGATTTGCTGAGGAGGGGATCCGAGCACTTATGGACTGAATGGTTCGATGTGCAACGAGGATGATCTGTCGACTAACTAACTAACTAACTAACTGATGTCTTATAATTTCAGTATGTGATCTCTTGTGAGAGATAATATATTAAGGTAGTGCAGTCTACATACGAATAATATATATACAGTGCAATATCAGTTTAATAATTACTAAGGTGCAGGTATATTAACATAGTATTTTTGGCAGGCACATGTGCCTCATAATGATAACAAATATGATCGTAGAAACTATAACTGGGGTAAACAAACAAAGGATATCGATGTTAGTCTTTGATACACAAGTAAAAAACGACAGTCGTTGATTTTTACCATAACGTTGGAGTTATATTTGATCCTAGCAAAGAGAAGCCACCCTTTGAGGTTTTCAGCTGCAATGACTCTCAGTCGCAGAACATGTAACATACTTTGCCTTAGTCTTCTTTCTAATACGGGAATTTGATGACAAAATACACCCGTGTCTTATCCCTTACTCCGTCTGGTCATCACTGTTTCGGTATTCAGTTATAACTGTGACAAAATCTCCCTACGTATCACTTTCCGCCATCTATTTTTGTTACGCCCTGTCGTATATCATGATAAATCTCAAATAGATAGAGAAAAACTAGAATTCCTTTTTCCCAATGTGATCCTGGCCCTCTATAATTTTAATAGTCTTCAATGGCTCAATTACTTGAAGCTATCAATAGAGTCCAGGAAAGCCAAGGAAGTCCCCAAGGTCAACAAGGAAACGATTTCCTTGAATAATAATAATACATCTGTGGAGTTTCCTTGCCAGTCTGCTCTCAGATAAATAATTAATATCTAAGGTGAATTAATGGTTAACAGACATTAACATGAACACGCAAAGAATTAATGGAACACTCAGAGTGAAAAATGAAATATCTATTAAACTTAATAACAATCAAACTAGGGATGGGTTCTGGCCATTCTGATCACACAATAATCACAAAACTCATGGTATATATTCATTAATACATTACACATTCACCTTTTTAGAAAAAAAAAAAACATAACCCACATTTCCCCAGGGGATTGAATCATACTCATATATATGTGTTGGATTATACTAATAATTATAGTTCTCCATCTTAAACTTAGTCCTCTTCACTGCATGTTGGGTGTTTGGACCCTAAATGTTCAAATGTTCTGTGATACTAAATATATTAGGTCCATAGTAAGTTTTTTGTTCTGGTTCAGGTAGGATGATCGTCGAGATTGCCTCTCTGTAATCACAGGTACAGGCTAAAAGTCCCCTGGTTGATTCATAGTGATACTGGGTTACCTGCTTTATGTGGTTATATGGAACTCTGGCCTGTAAGTTCTTTCAAAATAGGATTTTTTATCTCTCCAGCCAGGAGCTCCCTAAATAGTCATATCTGGCCTGGGTGACCACCTGGGTGACCACCACCCGAAATTCCAGTATCTAAACAAATATCTACTGGTGCCATAAATGCACCTATTTGGTCGTTGGAAATGGAAGAAAGGTAAAACTCCAAAGAAAAGGGAAAATAAACAAACGGAAATTTGACCCCAGGGAAAAATAAAAAAATGGAGAAGAAGGTTGTAGTGTGCCACAGAAGTTATCAACCCAATAGCTAGCTCCTCTCCATCCAATACCCACTACATGGATGTCAAGATTTAGGATACCAGATAAGCAGTGCCATCTTCGCCCATGCCTGTCACATATAGTCTCAAACTTGAGTAATTCCTTGATCGATTCGGAATTTGATAACCATGTTCAGTATTCCCCGTTGTACATAATTGATTTCCCTAGTTATACTTCCATTCAAAATAAAAGGCCTCCCACATTAAGTGTCTTAATTCATTCACCAAATGCAATGAGTATCCAACTTATAAACAATATTATTCCATTCTGGCACCAGCTCCTGCAGGACATTCATGTGTTTTACTCCAAATTAAATGCTTTAAGGAGGAACATCATCTCTCCTCTTCAACATTTGTGTATATTCCTCAATAGTTCATAAGATTCATCATAATCATAACATCAAGACAAAATTGCACAATTCAAAAACAGAACCAAAAGTACTCGTAGCATGAGCGATATGGAATAAAGTGTGGCGCCATACGCAGAGGCACACTAAATTATCAATTAGTGCTTGTTTACCGCTATCATTTTCTCCTCTGATAGAAATGTCAGTATACATCAAATTGCCTACTATCAGGTGAATGATTGATTGATCATAATATTCCTCTGTACTTCACCTTTCCTAACTTACTCTGCAATCATTCATTGTAAATTATTTTTAAAAAAACATGCTTGCATGGATGATGAATATACATAAATATGTGACTTACAATTGTAAAGTTAAAAGATAAATTCACACATTGAACATTTATGAAATCACAATTGAATCACCACATGAATGTTTCAATAGAACACCCAGGATTTCATGATAACACATATGGAACCGTTTAACACTGAATGTGCCCCGGGTACTGTTTCCAGGACGAATTGTACTAATTTCTCCTAACTAGTGAATGCACAATTAAGATAGTTCCTTGCTACTGAACTATGAATTCTATCCACCTAAGTTCTAAAGTTAATCAATAACTCCTGAATTAATACTGAATTAGCTTACCTGCTTACTGTGTGAAATGTGATCATTGGCACCTTGCCGTCTTGACAAACGATAGTTTGTGCTTTAAAAAGGCATAATAACTTTTACCTATGGCGGTAGCGAGTGTGACTGATAAGGGCAATTCGCCCTGTAAATGTCCGTTCACAGTGGGTGCATGTGAACACGTGGTCATTTCCACCATCATGCACCATCTTACGTCTCAAACGCTCGGTGTCTGACTTATCTGCAATAATTTTCTCCTTTGTCTTTATTCCATTTCTGATGTTTGCCCTCCATGCAACACGTTCAGCGGCGACTTGCTCCCAATGTGCATTATCAATGCCTGTATCAATCATGTCCCGCTTACACACATCTTTGTATCGTAGTAGAGGCCGACCCTGAGATCTCTTACCCATCTGTAATTCACCAAAAAAGATGTCCATTTGGTATTCTACCATCATCCATCCTCCTAAGATGTCCTATCCATCTAAGTCTACGAAGACTGAGCATGAAAATGTAGCGTGTAAAATGTAGTACCTAGGTATAATGCTTATTCATACATGAAGCTGCATAATTAGAAAATCCCTCACTATGGGTTAATCCATTGCACAGACTATCTACAAACTACGTATCTACGAACAGTGCCTAGTCTCTCCTAAAATAATTTCTTAAGGACTAACCACAGTTTTACAGTACACCATCTTACCACTTTCTGAGAAAGGACTTCTGGACATAAACTAACTTAATCTTACAGTGTGCTTACCTTCAACACAGTTGAATTTCCTCTTAAAGCATAGCGTCGTCGGGTTTCAGGCTCCAGGCTTGGTCTTGACTTTCTAGTTCGCTGGCTGATTTGTAGGCCGTTGCTTCTCTCTTTCTTCCTCCTGTGAAGTTTTTCAGAATACAGAGTGATAGTTGAGAAAATTACACCAGACCATCAGTTCCAGTTTACCGTCGCCTTTAGATCTCCTGCCACAGTTAATTTTTACCACACACACTGAACGTCTTTCTGTCCTTACGCCATTTTCGTACTCTTTCGGTTGTTTTTGCACTGTTGCCGTTGGCTGACCAGGCGCTGACGTCATGCCGGGTCATTGTAATGGCTGAGCTACATTTATGCTATATTTAGAATATCGACGTTCCGTTCCAAAATAGCGCTGTTTTTCAAATTATGATGATATAGTTGTTATCTTTCTTTATAACTGTATGCACTAATTTCTTTAGCTTTAAGTTTGAATTTACTTCTACTTGTGGTGGTTGTCGGCGCTGGTGCTAACTGGAGTGTAGTGCGGGGAAATTCAAACAGCGATGTGCTGGTTTGCGAGATGTATACTACAGGTCCAAACCTACTTTTGTTTGGACATGAATCTGTTAAAAGGCCAGACAATCGACTTCATTGCATCGGACGTTACCCATTTTGTACAGCATCATTCCGCTGGGCGGCTTACTGAACGTATCGCACAAAGTACTATCTATGGAACTTCAGCAACACTCCACAGGGTTTCTTCGAGTAAAGTTCACTCGTGAACCGAACGATGTACGCCTGAATCGAACCAATAACCTTCGGGACGCGAGGCAGGTTACGTAACAAGTTCGCTGTCCTCTCTAGAACTTTACTGCCAAAAACAGTCAATAACATTAGATTTGAGAGGAATCTTCTTTGGGAGAAGTGACACCAATAACATTAGATATGGAATGAATCACAGTTAGGGGAACGTGACATCAATAACATTAGATATGAAAGGAATCAACGTTAGGGGACGTGACATCAATAGAATTAAATTTGCAGATTATACAGTGTTGATTTGAGACCATTAGCAGGATGTGCAACACTTAGTAGATGCTGTTGTCGCACATAGTGAACAACTAAGGTTAGATTGAATTGTAAAAAGGCACAGATTAAGGCCATAACTTGTGAAGAAGGAAATGCCACAATGTAATATACAGTTAAATTACAATATTAGTAAACAAATTAATCGGTACATCTATCTCGGAACAGTCATAAAATCTGATTGGAGGTGCCTAGACAAGATTAGAATAAAAATCACCATGGCAAATGTAGCCTATGTAGACGGAAAACATACTCTATCTATATAAAAGAGAATTTTGTTTGTTTGTTTGTGTGTCCTTATTCGTTCCCGAACGGTATATCCGATTGAGATGACATTTTTTAACGATGTTGTTCTCATTCCCGCGGATCCAGCTGAAATAGTTAGCTAGTTTAAAATCAACAAGTTTACCTCAAGCATGAAAGAAAATGGCATTACCAGCATCAGAAACAGACGAAGAAATGTTCCGCCATCTTTCTCCAAGTGACCTCACTCTGTGATTACACCAGAAATTATTTAAGAACAGTTATATCTACTTATAATGTGTGTGTGTGTGTGTGTGTGTGTGTGTGTGTGTGTGTGTGTGTGTGTGTGTGTGTGTGTGTGTCCTTTATGCGTTCCCGAACGGTCCATCCGATTGAGATGAATGTTTGTACAGATGTTATTCTCACTCCCGCGGATCCATCTGAAGTAATTAATTAGTTTAAAATCAATATTTAATTTTTACACGAAAGAAAAAGTCATTACGAGATTCAGAAACAGACGAGCAACGGGAACGAGAACGGGAGCATTAGAAACTTCTGAGAGCGTTTGTTGACCGGGTTAACCTTCCCGGGATTTTCGACGGACTTTCAATTCTCACTTTTGTGATGTCACCTACATCGCAGCTGGTCAAGCTATAACGGCTTGAGACATCCTGGTCAGCCCTCCCAGGGAAGGCAGCTGCAGACCATGGGAATACCCCCTCATCCAATGAGGCTTCCAAAATTGCAGAGCCGACACATAGCGCTCTGGTGCTGGACTCACCCAAGGAATCATCACGTCCTGCACATGGCTACCTTGCCTCACATCTGTATATTGAGCATTTCGTTGGCCACATGCCGCTCCTCATGCAAACCAGGAAAGGTCAGTCTGCAGATGACATCCACTTAGCGAGCTTTCGTTTCGGACTTTCCACAAAATGGGTTTTATAGCCAAGCAATATTCCAATTCGTGCCACTGGGACGCTTTTTCCACCATTTTGGTGAAGTCCACACAGTGAATCTTTGGTGCTGACATTCCACGTAATAGATTCCCTGTTTGGGGTGTTCAGCGGCAATAACTCTCAGTCGATAAAAACAAGTAATATGTGTTACCTTAGCTTTCTTTCTAATACAAGAATTTCGTGACAAACACATCCATGTTTTACCCATCTTGATCTGCTCATCACTGTCTCGGCATTAAGTCATAATTGTGACAAAACCTTCCCACAAATAGTTTTTCGCAATCCATTTTTTTAGGTTCAAACCTAATTTTTGATTGGACCTGAATCATTCAAAAGGCGGGAGCATCGACTTCATTGCACCGAGTTTTATCCAATATAGTGCAGTATCATTCGGTGGGGTGGTTTGCCGAACGTTTTGAACAAAATACGAACTACGCAACTCCAGCGACAAGCTCCAGGTTTCTCCGAGAAAACTGCACTCGTGGACCAGACGACATACGCCGGAATCGAACCCACAATCTTCGGAACGCGAAGCAGCTGGCGCAACCAATTCGCTTGTTCTGCCTAGAACTTTACTACTTTTACAGTCTATTTAAATGTATCTCTATTGTAAGCCTGTATTGCTGTCATGTGTAAACTACCCATCACATCTTGAATCCATCTACGCTGTAGTCTTCCTGTTTTCCACCTCACAGGTACACAATATGAGAGGAATTATTATTGAAGGACGTAACATCAATAACTTTACATATGAGAGAATCATAACTGGGAGACCTGGCACCAATAACATTAGATTTGATAGTAATCACAACTTGGGGGACGTGACATTAGATATAAGAGGAATCACCATTCGGGGTGGTGATATCAATAACTTTAGATATGAGAAAAATCACAATTGGGTGACATGACGTCAACAACATTAGTTATGAGAGAAATGCCATTAGGGGACATGGCACCAATAGCATTAGATATGCTGATGATGCAGTGTTGATTGCAGACGATTTGCAGTATCTTCAACATTTAGTAGATGTGGTTGTTGCACACAATGAACAACTAGGGATGGAATTAAATTGTATGAACACACAGATTTCTGTTGTCACTAGGAAGAAGGAAATACCACAATTCAATATACAGGTGAAAATGGGATATTTTTAGACAAAGTGAACTGGTACAACTAACCTCGGAACAGTCATAACATCTGATGGGAGGTACTTTAACGAGATTAGAACAAGAATCACTGTGGCGAAGGTAACCTTTTGTCAGACGGAAATAATACTGACCCATAGAAAGATGTCAATTGGAACGAGAAAATGAGTGTTGAGGTGCTACATAGAACCTTTACTTTTGCCTGGTCGTGAAGCGTGGATAATTAGCAGACAAGCTGAGAAAAAAAAAAACATCTAATGGCTGTAGAAATTTGATTTATGAGGAAAATGCAAAGAATACTATGGGCAGACAGAAAAACCAATGACCAAGTACTATCAGAAAAAATAAAAATTCGTAAACTGATTAGAGAAATTAGACGTAGACAGTCACAATGTTTTTGACACGTTATGAGAAGAAATAAATGGGAGAACTCCGTGACAATTGGAAAGATTGTTGGGAAAAGAACAAAGGGAAAAAAATACGCGGATGGCTAGATCACGTGGCATGGTCGGGTCAATAAAACAAACCTGATCCACGACTCTGGTGATCGTGTGAGATGGCCAAACATGGCCGCTACGCTTGTCGACATGTCAAATGATGCTGATGATGGTAAATTTTCCTCCATAGTTATCTTTTCTAGACCTTTATGTTTAAAAGAAATATTTGATATGGCTTTTACAGGACGTTGCGATGAACCCCAACCCCATGTTGCATTTGTATACAAGTTTACAATCATTAGTTGGCACTCTTAACACTCTCATTTAACGGCGCGCCGTTCGTGCCAAAACGCTTCAACGAGGACATTTAAAAAAAAAAGCGCGGATGTGTCTGGGTGAAGTTGAAATACATTTAAAAATGTGGACTTAATCTCTGACCCGTCCATAATCTCGTCCATAAATTATATACCGCATATAAACAAACATTGAAATTTGTTCTAAAATCTCCAGAACAAAATATTTTTTGTAGGTGGACATACTGATAAGGTTGTATGCTAAATCCCATCATTTTTCCCTCAGTTGGTTGCTGAGATATGGAATTGTATATTTGGGCAGGCACAAGTAAACAGTCTATAATCGCTGATGTTTGCCTTACCACCGCAGTTATATTTGATAATGGTATAACTCGAACAGTAGTGAACTCGACCAGCAGTGAACTCAACCAGTAGTCGACTCAAACGCCACTTGTAGTTTTATACGTGTATTGGGCTACAAAAACTAGGATGAACACCATCACTATAACACTCAGATATTGACACTATACTTCATAATATTCTCCTAACACAAACTAGCTCTTTAAAAGAGTGGCGCAGTGTTGGCCATTACTCTATCTGAACGTGGTCCGTACTCGACGAAACCCACGACTAGAATGCCCTATCCGGACCCCACTTCCTGTTGACCAGGGAAGTGATTTCCAACGGTTTTCACGTTGTGTGAAAAGTATCCATGTCTCACGTTCCGGTGTTCACTAGCTGAACACTGCCATGACCTCTAATCTCTGACCTGGGTCATGGCTTTAACTATGCCATGACGTCATCAGGGTCATGACAGTTACAAAACACACTCGTTTCTTACCCCTTACTTGGTCTGCTCATCACTGTCTCGGCATTAAGTCATAACTGTGACAAAACCTCCCTACTTATCATTTTCCGTCATCCATATTTGTGAAGTCCAAACCTACTTTTTGGGAACTGAATCTGCAGAAAGTCAAGTGGATTGAATTCATTGAATGCATCGGGTTTTATCCCTTATAGCCAAGTACTTTTCCACAGGGCGGGTTGAAGAACGCGTCGCACAAAGTACGAATTACGCAACTCCGGCAACAGGCCAACGGGTTTCTGTGTACGATGGAATCTAACCCACAACCTTCGGAACGCGAGGCAGGTGGCTTAACCACTTCGCTTGTCCTGTCTAGACCTTTCTCCCTTAAAAATGTATTTAAATGTCTCTCCATTGTAAGCCTCTTTCGCTGTCATGTGTAAACTACCCATCACATCTTGAATCCATCTACTTTGTGCATCGTCTCCCGTGCACACTATATGAGAGGAAACATTATTGATGGACGTAACATCAATAACTTTTGATATGAGAGGAATAACCATTAAGGGACGTAACATCAATAGCATTAGATATGCGGATAATACAGTGTTCCTTTGAGACCACTTTAAGTATCTGCAACATTTAGTAGATGCAGTTGTCGCACATAGTGAACAACTATGGTTAGAATTAAAATGTATGAAGACACAGATTATGGTCGTCATTAGGAAGAAGGAAATACCGCAATGTAATATACAGGTAAATGGAAATATTCTTAAACAGTTTAACTGGTACAACTATCTTGAAACAGGCATAACATCTGATGGGAGGTGCCGTTAAGAGATTAGAACAAGAATTACCATTTCAAAGGTAGCCTTTACGCAGGCGGAAAACATACCGACCAATAAGAAGATGTCAATTGCAATGAAAAAAAAAAAAGACTGTTTAGGTGCTTCATAGAATATGTACTTTTGTATGGATGTGAAGCGTGGATAATTACCAGACAAGTTGAAAACATCTAATGGCTGTGGAAATTTGGTTTCTGAGGAAAATGTAAAGATTACCATGGACAGACCGAAAAACCAATGACCAACTCCTACAAGAAACACACAAACACCGTAAATTGATTAGAGAAATTAGACTTAGTTAAACAATTTTTGGGGGCACGTTATTTTTATTGTATATGTTTTTATATTTGCTTTTGTCAATTTATGTTCACCATTTTGGATTTTGTTGTAAGATATGTAAGCTCAGTTTTTTAGTATATCACTTGTTCGTAGGTGTTACACGTACCTAACTGTTTTCATGTTCTTTTGTTACATCCTGCTGCTTCCGTTACTTTTCCTATGAATATAGCAACTTGTTTCAATCCGTGTAATGTTTCATAGATACTAATGTAGAAGAAACCTTTATAATATGAAATGTATAGTATCAAGGGAAATAAATTTAAAAGAAAGTGGTATGCCAAAACGGAGACAAGAACAATAATTAATTGGAGTATAAATGAAGACTGTGTAATGTAAATGGATAGTTCGAAGAACGTATAGACTAAAATTTAAGAAAGAATATTGCCGCTCTGATGAACATCTGCTGAAGTATATGTTAAGTAATTGCAATATCTTAGACATCCCGTATGTGACCTCGTGTGGTATATAATATTACAAATTAAGAGCTGTTTATCAATGGGAGAATATATATTTAGTGCAATAGCTGTTCCATCAGAATGAATTACCCACGTTTATCACTATCTTTGGAAGGCACATGTACATGTGCTTTATAATAATTGCAAATATGGTTGTAGACACATTCAATGGTGCGAAGAATCAGATGATATCGATGTTCGTCTCTGATACACAAGTGGATACAACAGTCACCGATGTTTGACTTTACGCTGTAGTTGTATATGATCCTAGCAAAGACAAGCCGCTGTTTGAGGTGTTCAGCTGCAATAACTCTCAGTCGCCGAACATGTAATATATATTATCTTGGTTTTCTGTATAATTAGAGCCATACAAGAACCACACGATAAACCGCAAGATGAAAGACCAAGAGACCTGAGCCTGAACAGCAAGCTACAGCCAGCAGTCCCAACCGCGACGCCCGAGGCAGACAAAGAAGGAAACCAGTGTCTCGCTGGACATCCGAAGAAAGCCGAGATGAGCGCCATGATGACGACACGGAGAGACCACGTGAATTTACCTTGGAGGAGCTAATAGCAGATGCAAGATTGGAGGAACTTAGGTGCCAGGAATTCAAAAGATGTTGGAATGAAAGAGAAAAGAAGAAACCCAAAAAACTCGGGAGACCGGTAGACTACCCAGTTACATGCTTATGAACCTGATTTTGCCGACTACTCGTACTACATAGAAAGACGGAGAGATCAAACCATGGCTGACCGCGGAGGAAAAAATCGAAAGGCAGCAGAAACTCAAACTCGAAAGTGAAAACAGGCGCAAGGAGGAAAATGGAAACGTCGAAAACCTCCTACAGAAACTACACAAAGAAGGAGACAAAAAGACCAAATAAAAAGTCCTTATAAGGACTGCACCCGACGAGCCAGAAGTCCTGCACAACAAAGAGGAACCACAAGAGCAGACGAGCAAAAGGATAGACACCGAACGACCCCCCCCACCCCCCCACCCCCAACTGACGTTATAGACACAAAGCAACATAACCAGTCCGAGATAGGACTCACAAGACAAGAATTAGGGTGAAATGAACTTACAAAAACCACGGACCACAACAAAAACCACAGCTGAAGAGGCAGGTTGAACGAGGCCGAATTTGGAACTTTGTTTTGAAAATTGGAATTGGAATAATTAGAGAATTTGGTGACGAAACACACGCGTGTCTTACCCCTTAGTTGATCTGTTACACACTGTCTCGGCATTAAGTCATAACTGTGACAAAATCATCCCTACTTATCATTTTCCGCCATCCATATTTGTTAGTCGAAACCTACGTTTTGTTTGGAACTGAATCTGTTAAAAGGGAAGAGGATCGACTTCATTGCGCTGGGTTTTATCCCATATGGCCCAGTATCTTTCCGCATGGCGGCTTGCGGAAAGCGTTGCACAAATTACGAACAATCCCCAGTTTCTCCGAGATAACTGCACTCGTGAACCAATCGAGGTTCGCCGGAATCGAACCCACAAATTTAGGAGCGAGAGACAGCTACTTCGCTTGTCCTGTCTAGAACTTTACTCCCATAACATTCTATTTAAATGTCTCTCCATTGTAAGTCTTTCGTCGCTCTCATGTGTCATTACATCTCCAAAACATTTAATTTTCTTTAAACACAGAAGACATAAACAATATGTGACACCATTTATTGCGTGGTATATGTCCCCGCATCTCCTCTCGTCTCTTGACGAAGATGCTGCGAAATATGTCAGGCAATCTATTGTGCAACATATTGTTTGTAACTTGTGTGTTTAAATTCACTGAGGGAATGCATTGTTTTGAATTTCATGTTCTTATGTTTGTTTATCTTAATAACCAATATGTGTTTACAATTCTGAGATCTTGTTGGATAGTGTCACATAATGCGACTGGAGAATGGCGATCAGGAGATAGGGACGGACCAGACACATGAGATCCCACGGCCTGCAACACAGTTCACAATATATATACACCCACCTAGTGGTCAAATCTACCCCTGACGGAGTAGAGACAATTAGCCCTTGGATTCCGGATTGTTCTAGAGAAAGACACCGGAAGTGGTTTTAACTGTGAAATCGGAGTAGGCTGGCAAGCAGCTGGGAGAATCCGATAGGTCTGGCAGCTGGCGAATTTCTGTTTGGCTGCAGTTTGTCAGAAGGAAATGGTTCCTAAGGTCTTTAAACCATGTAGACGATGTTCCTGGAGAACTGAGGTTCCATGCTTCTAACTGCCTGCCCAAACGAAGAGGTAAGAATGATGTAATTCTTGAATCTAAATACCCCATGTTGCATAGTTCATGCAGCCGTGTTTGCACGTAGGTCGGGGGCGGGCTTGTAAATGCTGCAGCAAGCAAGCCTGTTGTTTGACCCCGTTTGCATCAGGCCTGCTATTTGACCCAGTTCTGAACAGTAAACTGTGGTAAGGAAAACAATGCAGGTAGAATGCAGGGTCTGGCCTGCCAGAAGTGGTTAGTGTGAAAATAGGTGCGGCTGAGATGTTGGTGAATTTATGGCACCACTGCGCTGCCTTTTTTTTACTCAGGCGTAGTCGACAAAACAGGAAGTCGGTAACGGCGTAACTAGAACCCTATCGTGTAATATATCCTCTGACTCGGCCGGTCAAGACAAATCTAATGGGAATGTCCGCGGTCGAATTGACGGGCATTTGAGCGATCCCGCGCGTGTCGAAGTTCGCTTCTCTTGACAGGAAAACTACTGGGTTTTTTTTTTTTTCTTTGCCGTCCTCATACACTTTATGTTCAAGGTTTCCTTAGGGGAATACTGTCTTTATCTACAATGGGTTCCTGTGAGGAGAACAACGGGGAGGGGAGAGAAGGACAAGAGATGCTACAGACAGGTCTGATGATTGAAGGGGAAATAAATTGGGGAAAGCATGACCACCTGGGAATGGATGGAAGGCGGTTTTGCCAACGGTCCTTTTTAGGGGTCATCTTACCTATGGGTGCTGTATACCGTCCAGCCATGTATGTCATTGGAGGACTTCCTATGGGGAACTAGTGCCCAAACACTCATGACCATTTACCGTGGGTTCACTCCATCCCCATGCCAGGGAAACAGATGTGCTGATCAGCTGCCTTTCAGACCCCAGACCTTATTCTTTCCCTGACCCTGAGGCATAGCCTTTAATTGAACCACCGCCCGTCCTGGAGAGGTGATTCACTCTCTGAGTACAAAGATGATGTCTGGCCCATATGATGAGTAGTGGTCACGTGATTCTCACCGAGGGTTGCTTGTGTCATTTTGTTCCAGATTTTACCTTCCGGAGAGGAGTGATGGACAGTCAGTAAAACCATCATTCTGTGCCAGAATCAGCAGTCTGGATAAACCATTCAATGGGAGGTGATCATACTGCCCACTACACGGTCAGTCGTCTATAGACTCAGAGTAGCTCCAAGAGAACTAATCAACCGTTTATGATAGAGTCAACGTCTGGGCAAGTATATTGTTCGTGTGATCGTCCAGATGTGCCACTCATTATCTATTCGACAACCACTCTGCTATTGATGATATTCCACACTTCGTAAGCATGGATTATGATCCTGATAATGAATGCAGCCACAGACTTTAGGCAGTTGTGACTCTGGCAATGAACAAGGTTCAATATATTGATTTAGCACTGGACAGTGTGATTAGATAAACTGTAATTCAGGAACTGTGTTTCAATCAATATATTGTTGAGTTGATGCTACTGTGGGGTAAACCAACGAACTTGCAGAATAAATCAAACCTTTTATAGAGGCACCTACATGATCGGATGAAGATGAACATTCATGGTACTATTTGAGCATATGCTCTGGTGTTCCACGGCCATTAGCCTGATCTGAGGTCAACTCTTGGGAGGTTCTGTCTGGTCAAAGACTGAGGATTTGATGCGAGAGACACTGGCTAAGTGTCATCCATGTGTGGTGTGAGGCGTTGGCATTGTGCTATGAAGACATCTTTATCTGGCTGCCTCAGCTAACTATCTAGTAGCAACTAGCACACCAGACAGATCTGCACTACATCTACATTATCTTCACTTTCCTTTGTACAATACACTTTTGTTATTGAGTTTGTAGATACCGGAGTTGCATCATTTATTCAGGACGATATTTGAAAGGGTAACCTCCCTTGGTTGGTTGAGAGAGAGATATGTATCTGAGGACTGGTGGGGTCGCAGACTGAAAGTGTCCCAATCCCAGAACTGAAGTCATCCCGAGATTTATACATATACATATATAAATAAATATAGAGATATTTGTGTGAATGGATCTTGATAAATAAATGCAATAGCCTGTTCCCTTCACCCCAGGGAAGCTATGTGACAGTGATGATAGTTCTTAGCTCAACTCTAGTCTATTCAACTCAACTCGTTGTAATGTTTCGTAGGTAAAAATGTAGAAATGTGTATAACAACAACAACAACAACAACAACAAAGCTGTGTATACTGTGAATTCATGGTATCAAGAGAAATAAATTGAAATGATGTTTTAAAGGAACACAGGAGACATGAAAAATAATTGTTTTTTGGAGTATAAATAAAGGCTGTGTAATGCAAACACTTAGTTTGAAGAACGTGTGGCATAATATCTAAGGAACTATATTGCCACTCTGATCAAAAGCTACTAAAGTTAATGTTAAGTAATTGCGATATATTTGATGACCAGTGTGTAACCTCATGTGGTAGATAATATCACCATATATTTGATGTCCAGTGTGTGACCTTATGTGGTAGATAGTTTTTTTTTTTTTGCATATCCTTTACAGGACATCGCTGTCAACATCAGCATCTTTCAGCTGTATGTTGATTTCTTGGCAAGATTACGCTCAGTAGTTTGCAATGGTTAACCGTATTAAACACCTTGCCGCATCTGCCATGGGCTTATACAGAGTAGTATTCCTTATTCAACGCCCTTTAATTCGATACGTAATACAACATGTCAGCTACCATATTAACAACTCTTAACCCTAAAATTACCACGGGGTCCAAATGGACTCCAGTGTCAACTTTCGCGTCTGTCGTTGTGTCGTAGTATACTTATTTGTATTTTTTACATTTTATTATAATTTATTACCACCCCACCCCTTTTTTCCCCTTAAAAAGTATGTTCATCATTGTAAAGTTCGTTTAAGGTATCTACACTATGTCTGTGTTTAGTATTTCTCACTTTTTGGCAGGAGTTACACATACCTAACTGTTTTTATTTCCTGTTGTTACATCCTGAAGCAGTCGTTGCTTCTCTTGTGAATATTGCAACTTGTTTCAATTAATCCAATGTTTCATATATGAGAATGTAGAAATGTGTATATATAGGGTGTTTTGTCACTGACTAGAGTTTTTGAAAATATTACCGTTCCAAGTGTTCTATGCACCCTATGTAAACTCATGCAACATAAAATGTAAATGCAAAACTGGGAACGGTAATATTTTCAAAAACCGTACAACCATTAAAAATAGACCCTGTGGGAAATCACAGTATCAAGGGAAATAAATTGAAATGCATTTTTAAGGAGCAAGGGATTCAAGAAAAATTTATATATTGGAGTATAAATGAACGCTGTGTAATGGGAATAGTTAGTTTGTAGATTGTATTGCTACTATTTAAAAATGAGAATTGCCACACTAATCAAGCGCTGCTAAAATAAATTTAATTCCTTGCGATATCTTAGATGTCTAGTATGTGATCATCATGTGGTAGATAATGTACAAAGGAAGTGCAGTCTAATTATGGAATAATATATCTATTGCAATATCCGTTTAATATCTATAACCTCGTCTCAGCAAAAGAGTATTTTTGGCAGGCATATGTGCATGTGCCTAATAATGATAGCAAATATGGTCGCAGAGACTTTTATGTCTCGAAGAAAAAGATGATATCGATGTTTGTCTTTGACACACAAATGAAATATGTAGTCGCTGATGTTTGCCTTATCGCTGGAGTTATAATTGATTATAGCAAAGACAAATCACAGTTTCAGGTGTTCAGCTACAATAACTCTCAGTCGCCGAACATGTAACATATTTTACCTTATTTTTCTTTCTAATACGATAATTTGGGGACAAAACACACCCGTGACTTACCTCGTACTTGGTCATGTTCATCACTGTCTCGGCATTATGATATAACTGTGACAAAACCTATCTACTTATCAATTTTTGCCAACCAATTTTGTTAGGTAAACACCTACTTTTTCTTTGTAACCGAATCTGTTAAAAGTCACTGGGATCGACTTTATTCTACCGGGTTTTATAACATGTGGCCCAGTATCTTTCCGCGTGGATGGCTGCCGAAAGCGTAGCAACTCCAGCGACGAACCCCTGGGATTCTCCGAAAAAAATGTTCACTCGTGAAATGAAAGACGTAAGCCGGAATCGAACCCACAAACTTCAGAGCGCGAGACAGGTGACGTGACCACTTCGCTTTTCCTGAGGCGAACTTTACTCCCATAACTGTCAATTCAAATGTCTGTCCATTGTAAGCCTCTGTTGCTGTCATGTGTAAATTACCTATCACATCTTGAATCTATCTAGATTGTGGTCTTCCTCTTTACCGACGCCTTTGTACATTATATGAGAGGAATCATCATTTAGGGACGTAACATCAGTAACATAAGATATGAGAGGAATCATCATTGAGGGACCTAGCGTCAATAACATTAGATATGAGAGGCATCATCATTGAGGGACGTAACATTAGTAACATAAAATATGAGAGGAATCAACATTGAGGGACTTACTAACATTAGATTTGAGAGGCATCATAGGGGTGGGGACCGTGACATCAATAACATTGAATATAAGAGGAATTAGCATTGGAGAACGTGTCATCAATAACATTAGATATGCGAGGAATCACCATTGGATGACGTAACATCAATACCATTAGATATAAGAGAAATTACCAGAAGGGACGTGACATAAATGACATTAGATATGATAGGAATCACCATTGTGAGACATAACATCAATAGCGTTAGATATGCGTATGATACAGTGTTGATTGCAAACAATTAGCAGCATCTTCAGCATTTAGCAGATGCTGTTGTTGCACATAGTGAACGACTAGGGTTAGTATTAAATTGTATGAATGTACACATTATCATCGTCACTACG
This sequence comes from Cepaea nemoralis, assembly GCA_014155875.1. Taxonomy (NCBI): domain Eukaryota; kingdom Metazoa; phylum Mollusca; class Gastropoda; order Stylommatophora; family Helicidae; genus Cepaea; species Cepaea nemoralis. The sequence goes on from JACEFZ010019597.1 coordinate 35,132, forward strand.
AAGAAAGAAATACCACAATGTAATATAAGGTAAATGCGAATATTCTTATATAACTGAATTGGTACAACTATCTTGGAACTGTCATAACATCTGATGGGAGGTGGCTTGACGAGATTAGAACAAGAATCATCATCGGGAAGGTAGCCTTTTGCCAGACGAAATAAACATACTGACCAATAAAATGATGTCAAATGCAACGAGAAAAAAAGAGTGTTGATGTGCTACATAGAACCTGTAATTTTGCATGGATGTGAAGCATGTATAATTAGCAGACAGGCTGAAAAACATCTAATAGCTCTGGAAATTTGGTTTCTGAGGACAATGCAAAGAATACTATGGACGGACATGAAAACCAAGTTCTGCAAGAAACAAACAAAACGAAAAAAAAAACCGGAAACTGATTAGAGAAATTATAAGCAGACACTCACAATGTGTTGGACACGTTATGAGATGAAATAAAAGGAAAGCAGAGAAGTAAATACCTGGATGGCTTGGCCACGCGGCATGGACGAGTCAAGAAAACAGAGCTGATCCACGAATCTCGTGATAGTGTGAGATTGGGAAACATGACGGCCACACTTATCGGCATTTCACATCATGATGATGATGGTACACTTTCCTCCATAGTTATCTCTTCTAGACCTTTATGTTTAAAAAAGTGTTTTATGTCTTTTGTAGGACGTTGCGATATAGTGTACAGAGGGGTCGGAAAACAGGAAGACCACAACGTAGATGGATTCAAGACGTGATAGATAGTTTACACATGACATGACCCCTTGTTGATTTTGTATACAAATTTACATTCAGTAGTTTGCCATTGTTTTCTGAACGGGAAATCAACGTTGAATCCCGACTGGCCCGTGTACTGAACGATTCCTCCATCCCGAAATCGGCGCACTGGAAGTTGAAGCGCAAGCGTTTACAACCACGCGATCACATAGGCTGCCTATGTTTTTATACATGTTCTTTAAACACAGAAGGTTTTCGATAAAGTGAGACATGTCGACATGATAAGGATGCTTGGAGACATGTCGACATGATAAAAATTCTTGAAGATCTACAAATTGATGGAAAAGACTTTAGACTTGTAAAAAACATATATTGGAAACAACAAGCTGCCATAAGAATTGATAATGATGTAGGGCAATATCAGCCTATTAAAAGAGGTGTGAGACAGGGATGTGTAATGTCTCCAGATCTTTTTTTCCCCTGTACAGTAAAAATATATTCAGAAATATAGAAGATATGGAAGGAATCAACATTGGGGACGATACATCAATAACATTAGATATGCAGATGATACAGTCTTGATTGCAGACAATGAACAGGACCTGCACAATTTAGTAGATGCGGTTGTTGCACACAGTGAACAACTAAGGTTAGAACTGAATATTAAGAAGACACAGATTATGGTCGTCACTGGGAAGAAGGAAATACCACAATGTGATATACGAGTAGATGGGCATATTCTTAAACAAGTGCATCGATACTGTTATCTCGGCACAGTCATAACATCTGATGAGAGATGCCTTGAAGAGATTAGAACAAGAATTGCCATTGCGAAGGTAGCCTTTTGCAAGATGAAAGACATACTGTCAAACTGTCATTTACTGCCAATATAGTACCTTGCGGTGTATGGCAGAGGGGTCTTTGAGCCTGAGGAATAAAGGCCGCCTGGCTAGTGCAGTCGCCACGAACTGTGCAGGTTAGGATTTTCTTTTTGCCCCCGACAGAAAAAAATCCCACACCTTACCGGGGATCGAACCCGGGTCTCCCGAATGAGAGTCCGGCGTTGTAACCACTCGGCCAGCCGCTCCTCGAAAGACATACTGACCAATTAAAAAGATATCAATTGAAACGAAAAAACGGGTGTTGAGGTGCTACATAGAACCTATACTTTTGTATGGATGTGAAACGTGCACAATGAGCAGTCAAGCTAAAAAAAACAGCTGATTGATGTGGAAATGTGGTTTTTGGTGAAAATGCAGACAGAAAAACCAATGAACAAGTCCTTCAAGAATCAAATGAAGATCGTAAACTGATTAGAGACATTAGACGTAGACAGTCAAAAGTTTTTGGGCATGTTATGAGAAGAAATGAATTGGAGAACTTGGTGACAACTGACAAGATCGAAAGGAAGAGACCAAGGGGAAGATCGAGAAGTAAATACCTGGATGGCTTGGCCACGTGGCATGGTCGAGACAGGAACACTGAACTGATCCACGACTCTGGTGATCGAGTGAAATGGCGAATCATAACCGTCCACGCTTTCGGGCATGGCACATGATTGATTGATTGAAGCACAGAAGCCACAAACAATATGTGAGACGATTTATTGCTTGGCATATTACCCCCCCCCCCCCCCCCCCCAATCTCGTCGAGATGCAGCGAAATATGCCAGGCAATCAGTCGTGCAACATATTATTATTTAGCAAATTATCTCAGAAACCCATGCTGCGATACTAACATGAATTTTACCTTGATACTCTCACTTAGACATCCATGGGGGTCTAAAGGTCATGGCCGTAGGGGATGGTAAAGTTTCAGTGAAGACCCAGCTAAATGAGTAAAAGTGGTACATGTAAAAAGAGCTGGAAGGTAAGGCGCGACATTGGAAGCAATAGAGATGTGATGGTGGTCCGAAAGTGAAAACTAAGAAGGAGTCCCGGTGGATGTCCGTACTACTGGACCGTTCTCGTTTGTTCTAGCCTCGAATTGTGTCTTGTAAATAGTTTCCTGACCAAACCTGTCCTTATTTTGTATAATTCAAGATGACCTTTCTCTTCTGATTTAGTGTTATACTATTACATTTTTCATATAGTGTAGGTTCTGTAAATTGAGAATCGTGACAGAAAGAAAGAAAGAGAAGGCAGAAAAATATATATACGGATGGCAAGGCAATATGGAAGAACTGGGTCAAGAACACAGACCTGATCCAAGAATGGTGATCGTGTAGTCTCCGTTGTAGAGCGGTGATGACACAGTCGGCATCATCATCTCCGGCGTCAATAAACGTGGGCGGTCATGGTTGCTATCTCACGCGATCATCAACGGTTTAACTACTGATTAAGTGTCATGGGATGATTAATCGTCTTAAACGACTTCCCGATCTGCCATGCGCTTTTACACAGTAGTTTTCCTTATGTATCGATCTTTAATTTGATATATAATGCAACGTGTCTGCTACCATATGTACAACTGTTAACCCTAGAACTACCTTGGGGGTCACATGGATCCCAGTGTCAACTTTCGCGTTTGTCGTTGTTTCGTAGTATACTTCATTTTATTTTTCGTTTTGTTATATTCTTGTATCCAGTCCCACCCCCCACCCCCCATCCCCCGTCTTTAAAAATGTATGTTCACGATAGTGGACCTCGTTGTAAGGTATGTACACTGCGTCCGTGTTTGGTATATCTCACTTTTTTTCGCAGGAGTTACACATACCTAAATGTTTTTATTTCCTATTGTTACTTTCTGTTGCATCCGTTATTTCTCTTATGAATATTGCAACTCATTTCAATCATTGTAATGTTTCATATGTTAAAAATATAAAAATCGGCATAATAGGAATTCCTAGTCTCAGGGGAAATAACTTGAATTGAAATGCTTAAGAACAAGGGAGACAAGATATATAATTTACTTGGGTATAAATGAAGGCTCTGTAATGCACATAGTTAGTTTGAAGAACGTATAGCTAATATCTAAAAGACAAAAATGTCCAATCTGATCAACAGGTACCATAATAAATTGAAATAAGTGCGATATCTTAGATGTCTATTATGTGACATCATGTGGTAGATAATATCACAAATGAAGGGTTCTCTAATTACGTGATAATATATCTAGTGCAATATCTATCTGTTCAATGGTTATAATTATTTGGGCATCATCTATATTTATAAAACAAAGTGTATGTATGTAAATATGTGTGTATGTATATATGTATGTATGTAAATATGTATGTCCTTTATTTGTTCGCGAACGGCCCATCCGATTGAGATGAAATTTTCTACACGCCTTCCTTTCATTCCAGAGCTGTCAACTGTCATAGTTTTTTTTCTTCTTCCTCCTCCTCCCTCCTCCCCCTCCCAAAATACGTACGTAAATATATGATGATGATGATGAAAGAATCCCCGAACCAAAACGCTAGGGAAAGGGAAGAAAATGACGTGACTACACAGAATCGTCACACGGCAATCATCATCATCAAGTGCCGTGCCGGCTGGCGTAGGCGTTCATGGCTCTCTGTAGATCTGTCTTTGTTTTTTTAATCAACTCTGCTGCTGATATTCCTCCATGCCACGGCAATATCAATAACAATTCATCTTTTATGTGTAAGGAAGTTATCTACAGTCGTGTAGAAGGGAAGAACTAGACGAGTATGAATTCGGAATGGCGAACTCTCTCCCCCTCTCTTCTCCTCCCTCTACCTCCTCCCTCCACCCTTCTCCTCTTCCTCCTCCCTCTCATCCCTCTCTCTCCTACCTCCTCCTTCTCCCTCTTCCTTCTCCCTCTTCCTCTCCCCTTCTCCTCCATCCTCCTCCCTCCTACTCCCTCCGCCTCCTCCCCCCTCCTCCCTCATCTTCCTCCTCCTCCCTCTCCCTCCTCATCCCTCCTCCTCCTGCCTCCCTCCTCCTCCTCCTGCCTCCTTCTCCCTCATCATCCTCCCTCCTCCTTCTCCCTTCTTCTCCCTCTTCCCTCTTCCTCCTCCTACCTCCTCCCTCCTCCTCCCTCCACCCTCCTCCTCCCTTCTCCTCCTCTTCCTCCTCCCTTTCCTTCCTCCTCCTCCTCCCTCTACCTCCTCCTCCCCCTACCTCTTTCCTCCTCCCTCCTCCTCCCCTTCCACCTCTCTTTCCTTCCTCCCCTCCTCATTCTCCCTCCTTCCTCTCCCTCCTTCCTCCTCCTCCTTCCTTCTTCTCCCTCCTCCTCCTCCTCCCTCCTCCCCCTCCTCCTTCCTCCTCCTCACTCCTCCTCCTCCCTCCTCCTCCTCCCTCTACCTCCTCCCTCCTCCTCCCTTCACATTCCTCCTCCTCCCTCTTCCTCCTCCTCCCTCCTCCTCATCCCTCCTCCTCCCTCCTCCTCCTCCCTCTACCTCCTCCTCCCTTCACATTCCTCCTCCTCCCTCTTCCTCCTCCTCCCTCCTCCTCCTCATCCCTCCTTCTCCCTCCTCCTCCTTCTTCCTCCCTCCTCCTCCTCCTCCCTCCTCCCCTCCTCCTTCCTCCTCCTCCCTCTCCTCCTCCTCACTCCTCCTCCTCCCTCCTCCTCCTCATTCTACCTCCTCCCTCCTCCTCCCTTCACATTCCTCCTCCTCCCTCTTCCTCCTCCTCCCTCCTCCTCCCTCCTCCTCCCCTCCTCCTCCTCCCTCCTCCTCATCACTCCTCCTCCCTCCTCCTCCTTCTTCCTCCCTCCTCCTCCCTCCTCCCCCTCCTCCTTCCTCCTCCTCCCTCTCCGCCTCCTCCCTCCTCCTCCTCCCTCCTCCTCCTCCCTCCTCCTCCCTCTACCTCCTCCTCCTCCCTCCTCCTCCCTCTACCTCCTCCCCCCTCCTCCCTTCACATTCCTCCTCCTCCCTCTTCCTCCTCCTCCCTCCTACTCTCTCCTCCTCCCTCCTCCTCCTCTTCCCTCTACCTCCTCCCTCCTCCTCCCTTCACATTCCTCCTCCTCCCTCCTCCTCCTCCCCTCCTCCTCTTCCCTCCTCCTCCTCCCCCTCCTTCTCCTCCTTCTCCCTCCTCCTTCTCCCTCTTCCTCCTCCCTCTTCCTTCTCCTCCTTCTCCCTCCTCCTTCTCCCTCTTCCTCCTCCCTCTTCCTTCTCCTCCCTCTCCCTCCTCCTTCTCCCTCTTCCTTCTCCCTCTTCCTCTCCCCTCCTCCTCCTACCCTCTTCCTCTTCCCCTCCTCCCTCTACCTCCTCCTCCCCTCCTCCTTCCTCCTCCTCCCTCTTCCGCCTCCTCCCTCCTCCTCCTCATCCCTCCTTCTCCCTCATCCTCCTTCTTCCTCCCTCCTCCTCCTCCTCCCTCCTCCCCTCCTCCTTCCTCCTCCTCCCTCTCCTCCTCCTCTCTCCTCCTCCTCACTCCTCCTCCTCCCTCCTCCTCCTCCCTCTACCTCCTCCCTCCTCCTCCCTTCACATTCCTCCTCCTCCCTCTTCCTCCTCCTCCCTCCTCCTCTCTCCGCCTCCCTCCTCCTCCTCCTCCCTCTACCTCCTCCCTCCTCCTCCCTTCACATTCCTCCTCCTCCCTACTCCTCCTCCCCTCCTCCTCTTCCCTCCTCCTCCTCCCCCTCCTTCTCCTCCTTCTCCCTCCTCCTTCTCCCTCTTCCTCCTCCCTCTTCCTTCTCCCTCCGCCTCCTCCCTCCTCCTACTCTCTCCTCCTCCTCCCTCCTTCTCCCTCTCCCACCTCCTCCCTCCTCCTCCTCCTGCTCCCTTCTCCTCCTGCGTTCTCCTCCTCCCTCCTTCTCCCTCCTCCTCCCTCTTCCTCCTCCCTCCTCCTCGCCTCCTCCTCCACCCTACTCCTCCCTCCTCCTCCTAATCCCTCCTCCTCCCTCCTATTCCTCCCTACTCCTCCTGTCTCCTCCCTCCTCCTACCTCCTCTTCCCTCCTCCACCTCCCTCTTCCTCCTCCCTCCTACATTTACCCAGGGACTGGGCGAAACCGGGCAGGGTCAGGCAGACAGATAGACAAACAGATAGACAGACAGATAGACAGTCGGGAACGGGAACTTATATGACTACTTATATGAATTAAATGAGATGCTCCACACCAGGAGCTGGGCAATGCCGGGCCGGGTCAGACAGACAGACAGACAGACAGACAGACAGACAGACAGACAGACAGACAGACAGACAGACAGACAGTCGGTAACGGGAACGGGAACTTATATGACTACTTATATGAATTAAATGAGATGCTCCCCACCAAGGACTGGGCGAAGCCGGGCCGGGTCAGCTAGTAACAAATATTTTTGACAGGCACATGTACATGTGCCTTATAATGATAGAAAATATGGTCTTAGATACTTTTAATGGCGCTAAGAAACTGATGATATCGATGATCGTCGTTGATACGCAAGTGGATTACGGCAGTTGCTGGTGTTTGCCTTAACGCTGCAGTTATGTTTTATCCTAGCAAAGACAAGCCACCGTTTGAAGTGTTCATCTGCAATAACAATCAGTCGCCAAACATGTAACATATTTTACCTTAGTTTTCTTTCTAATACGAGAATTTGGTGACAAAACACACCCTTGTCTTACCCTCTTGGTCTGTTCATCACTGTCTCAGCATTAAGTCATAACAGTGACAAAACCTTCCTACTTATCATTTTCTGCCATCGACTTTTGTTACGCCCAAACAAACTTTTTTGGAACTGAATTTGTTAAAAGTCAAGAGAATCGACTTCATTGCACTAGATTGTATCCTAGTTTAGCGTACTCTGCCGCTCAGTTGTGGAACAATCTTCCACATGAAATCAAAGACACCACCAATCACTATAGACACATTCGTTACCTGTTTGAACACTATCTCAATACAGACTACATGACCCCCCTAAAGCAAAACAAGAACAATAACAATTACCTCAAATGACAACTAGTATAATAAACATTCCCATATGTATGTACGTTACACATTCCTTAGGTATTTATAATGGTCATGTTAAAAATTGCGCAAAGAGTCATGAAAAACTGACTTGTTTCCATGCGTTTTAGTGCATATTGTTCTGTTGTTGTCAAAGAATGGCTTCATAAGTGGTGTATGAATGAAATAACGTATGAAAGGAAAGAGAGAAAAAGGGCAGATTGTCGGACGGGTCTGCGTGCCCAATTCTTAACCCTTTGAAAATAATGTTTTCTCGTTCGTTCGTGCGTCCCATATGGTTCGCAAGGCATTTTGCCGAAAGCGTCACACAAAGTGGGAACTAGGCAGCTCCAGCGACAATCCCCAGAGTTTTTGCGAGAAAACTACTCTCGTGAACCAAACTACGTCAGCTAGAATCGAACCCACTACCTTCACAGCGCGAGGCAGGTGACGTAACCAGTTCGCTTGTCCTGCCTAGAACTTTACTCCCATAACGGTCTATTTAAATGTCTCTCTATTGTAAGCCTCTGTTCCTGTCATGTGTAACCTACCTATCACATCTTGAATCCACCTACGTTGTGGTCTTCCTCTTTCCCGACTCTTTTGTACACTATATGTGAGGAATCATCATTGAGGGAACTAATAAGAATAACATTAGATATGAGAGGAATCGTCATTGGGAGACGTAACATCAATAACATTAGATATCAGAGAAATCACAATTGGGCACGCACATTTAATAACATTAGATATGCGAGGAATCACCATTGAGGTACGAACTATCATTCACATTAGTTATTGTAACAGTGTACAGAGACTCACAAGACGTGGTTTCAGTTGATAGTATAAAGTTTATTAGTACATGATGACAAAGGTCTGATGTTAACTTCCACTCAAGTCAAAGGCCGGATCTCAACTGCCCTTGCCAACCCAATACGTCACGATTGAGCATCTCTTTCCCTTTCACTCTCGATGCTCAATCGTGCTGTATCTGTTTCCCACTAGATTCTAATAATACCCCAGTACTCCCTTACTGTTACATTATGAGAGGAATCACCATAGGGGATCGTAACATTAATAGCATTAAAAATGAGAGGAATCACCATTGGGGTACGTAAAATTAATAACATTAGATATGTGAATGATACAGTGTTGATTTGAGTCCATTAGCAGGATCTACAACATTAAGAATATACCGTTGTCGCACATAGTGAACAACTATGAATAGAAGTAAAGTCAATGAAGACACAGATTATGGTCGTCACTAGTAAGAAGGAAATACCACAATGTAATTTACCGGTAAATGGGGAGATATTCTTAAACAAGTAAATCAGTCCACCTATCTCAAAACAGTCATAACATCTGATTTTTGTTATGTCCTGTCGTATATCTTGGGAAATCTGGTTTCTGAGGAAAATGCAAAGAATGCCATAGACAGACAGAAAAACCAATGACCAAGTCCTACAAGAAACAAATAAAAACCGTAAACTGATTAGAGAAATTAGACGTAGACACAATTTTTGGACACATTATTTAAATTGTTTATGTTGTTATATTGTACGGTTCCCCACATGATATTTTTTTTTTTTAAATTGTATGTTCACCATTGTGGAGTTCGCTGTAAGGTATAGGGTGTATTTTTAATGACTATGCAGTGCATGAATGTATTAGTGTTTAGTATATCTTACTTTTTCGCAAGAGTTACACGACCTAACTGTTTTTATTTCTTATTGATACATCCTGCTGTAGCCGTTATTTTTCTTTTGAATATTGCAACTCGTTTCTATCATTGTTATGTTTCATAGGTACAAATGTAGACATCTGTTTAATAGGAATTCATTGTACCAAGGGAAATAAATTGAAACACTGGTATTAAGGAAAAGGGAGATAAGAAAAATTAATTTAATGAAGTGTAAAAGAAGGTATTGTAATGCACATGGTTAGTTTAAAGAACTTATAGCATAATATCTAGTGAAATATATTGCCACTCTGATCAATAGTTCCTAAAATAAATGTAAGTAATTGCGATATCTGAGATGTCCTGTATGTGACCTCATGTGGTACATAATATCACAAATGAAGGGCAATCTACCTACGGGATAATATATCAAACGCAATATTTGTTTTATCTCATTATAGAGGCTGGCTTATTATTTAATAATTTGGCAGGCATATGCATGTGCCTTATGATGATAGCAAATATGGTTGTATAGACTTTTCATAGCGTGTAGAAACAGATGATATCATATTCGTCTTCGATACACAAGGGCATTACGACAGTGGCAGATGTTTGTCTTATCACTGGAGTTATGTTTGATCCAACCAAAGACAAGCCGTCGTTTGAGCTGTTCAGCTACAATAACTCTCAGTTGCCGAACATGTAACATGTTTTACCTTAGTTTTCTTTCTAATACGAGAATTTGGTGACAAAACACATCCGTGTTTTACCCCTTACGTGGTCTGCTCATCAATATCTCGTCATTAAGTCATAACTATGACAAAACCTACATACTTATCATTTTCCACCATCCATTTTACTTTTGTCCAAACCTACTTTTTGTTTGGAACTGAATCTATTAAAAGTCGTCAAGAGGATCGACATTATTGCACCGGGTTTTATCCCATATGGCTCAGTATCTTTCCGCAGGGCGGTTTGCTGAAAGCGTCTCACGAAGTACGAACTACGCAATTCCAGCGACAATCCCCAGGGTTTCTCCGAGAAAAATGTACTCGCGAACCAAACTACGTGCACCGGAATCGAATTTACAACTTTCTGAATACACTTGGCCACTTCGCGTGTCCTGTCTAGAACTTTACTTTCATAACAGTCTATTTAAATGTCTCTCTATTGTACGCCTCTGTCACTGTCATGTGTAAGCTACCTAACACATCTTGAATCCATATACTTTACGGTTTTCCTCTTTTCTCCGTCTATAGTAGATTATATGAGAGGAATCATCATCGAGGGACGTAACATCAATACCATTTGAAATGAGAGGAATCATCATTGGGGGGCGGGGGGGGGGGGGGGCGGGGGGGGGGACGTGACATCAATAACAATATATATGAGAGGAATGACCATTGTGGGACGTATCATCACATATGATGAGGATGATTGTGTTCATTGCAGACAATTAGCAGGATCTGCAACATTGAGTAATTGCGGATGTTGCATATGGTGAACAACTAGGGTTAGAATTAAATTGTATGAAGACACAGAAGGAAATACCCCAATGTAATATACAAGTATATGGGAATATTCTTAAACAAGTGAATTGGTTCATCTTTCTCGGAACAGTCATAACATATGATGGGGGGGGGGGGGCGATGCCTTGACGAGATTAGAACAAAAATCACCATGGCTAATGTAGCCTTTTGCCAAATGGGAAATATAATGGCCAATAAAACGATTTCAATTTCCACGAGAAAAAGAGGAGGTTCTAGCTAGCACCTTTACTTGTGTATGTATGTGATGCGTGGATGATTAGCATACAAGTTGAAAAACATCTAATAGCTCTATAAATTTGGTTTCTGAGGAAAATGCGAAAAGCAGCATGGACAGACAGAAAAACCAATGATCTACAAGAAACAAACAAAATCCGCAAATTTAATAGAGAATTTAGACGTAGACAGTCACATTCTTTTGGACACGTTATTTTTATTTTGTATGTTTTGTATTTTATTATCCTTCCTCCTTAAAATAACCTAAAAACAAAAACAAAACAAAGATTTTTAATAAAAAATGTATATTTACAATTGTGGAGTAAGTTGTAAAGTATGAATAATATGTCTGTATTTTGTATATCACTTTTTCACAGGAGCTACGCGAACCTAACGGTTTTTATTTCCTGGTGTTCCATCCTGCTGCAGCCGTTACTTCTCTTATGAATATTGTAACTTGTCATTGTAATATTTCATAAGTAAATATGTAGAAATCTGTATAACAGTAATTCATAGTATCAAGGGAAGTAATATTTAAATGAGGTTTTAAGGAAAAGGGACAGAAAGCAAAATAAATTCTTTGAGTATAAATTATGGTTGTGTAATGCAAATAGTAAATTTGAAGAACGGATAGATTTATATCAAAGGAAATATATTGCTATTCTGATCAATAGCTAAGAAAATAAATTTAAGTGATTGCCATATCTTAGAAGTCCAGCATGTGACCTCGTGTAGTAGATAATGTTACAAATGAAGGGCAGTCTGCCTACGGGATAATATATCTTGTGCAATATCGCTTCAGTATTACTTAAATGATATCGTAGAGTTAATATTTTTGGCAGGCACATGAGCATGTGTCTCATAATGATAGCAAATATGGTTGCAGAAACTATTTAGGGCACGAACACTCCGTCGCCAAACATGCAGCATATTTTACTTTAGTTTTCTTACTGATACGAGAATTTGGTAACACAACACACCTGTGTCTGTCCCCTTAGTTGATCAGCTCATCACGGTCTCGGCATGCAGTCATAATTGTGACACAACCTCCCTACTTATCATTTACTGCCATCCATTTTTGTTAGGTCCAACCCTACTTTTTGTTTCGAACTGAATCTGTTAAAAGGCAAGAGAATCGACTGCATTGCACCAGGGTTGTATCCCATATGGCCCAGTATCTGTCCGCAGGACGGTTTGCCGAACGCGCCGCACAAAGTACGATCTAGACAACTCCACCGACAAGCGCCAGGGTTTCTCGGAGAAAACTGCACTCTTGAACCAAACGAAGCACGCTAGAATCGAACTCACGGCCTTCTGAACGCGCGACAGGAGCGTAACCAGTTCGCTTGTCCCGTGAGGACCTTTACTCCCATAAAAGTATATTTAAATGTCTTCCCGTTGAACGCTTCTGTTGCTGTCTTGTGTAAACTTTCTGTCACATCTTGAATCCTTCCAGGTTGTGGTCTACCTCTTTTCCAACTCCTTCGTACACTATATGAGACGAATCAACATTTGTTTGTTTTTTTCTTTGCATATCCTTTACAGGACATCGCTGTCAACACCAGCATCTTTCAGCTGATTGTTGATTTCTTGGCAAGATTACCCTCAGTAGTTTGTCATTGCTTTCTGAGCGACCGGCTCCTTACTCTCATAAGTCACTGGCGCCACACGAACCGCTTCCAATTCTCGTGCGCTCACGTCAACCACGAGAGTATTCGGGGTTACGGAGAAAGCTGCTAACTCCTCGGTCAGGGAGACCCTCAATCAACATTTAGGGACCTTACATAAATAATATTAGATATGAGAGGAATTATCAATGGGGGACGTACCATCAATAACGATATATATGAGATGAATCATCCTTGAGGAATGTAACATCAATAACATTAGATATGAGAGGAATCATCATTGAGGGACGTAACATCAATAACATTAGATATGAGAGGAATCATCACTGAGGGACGTACCATTGTGACATTAAGGTACCACATCCCATCCTCATCTTTTTTTACTGGGCTATTCATGATTCGCTTAAAGACTGATCATCGCAAGACAAGGACAGAGTCGTTAAAATTAGCAACTTGGAACGTTAGGACGTTAAACGACGACAAAAAATTAGAGAACATAAAACAAGAAATTGAAAGGGAAAAAATTAATATTTTAGGTATGTGCGAAACGAGATGGACAGGAGCAGGCATCAAGATAGAAGAAGATTTCAAGATTATTTATTCTGGAGGTGAAGATTGTCATAGAGGAGTGGCAATTATTTTGGACCGGAAAACAGCAAAATCTGTTCAAGTATATTGGGCCGTGTCGGACAGAGTTCTACTAGTTAAATTAAGTGGCAGACCTTTTAGCATAAATATTATTCAAGTGTATGCCCCAACAGGAGAATCCAGTGAAGATAGTGTAGAAGAATTTTATAATGACATAGAGTCTGCCTTAAAGAAATGTAAATATTCAGACATAAACATCATAATAGGGGACTTCAATGCAAAAGTAGGAAATCAAGGGGATAGATACACAGTAGGAAACTATGGTTTAGGAGAGGGAAATGAAAGAGGATACAGACTCGTAGAGTGGGCTAAGGAACAGGAAATGATCGTAGGAAACACCTGGTTAAGCAACTCCCTAGAAGATTATGGACATGGAGGAGTCCTGATAGCAGGATTAGAAACCAGATTGACTACATTCTGATTAGCAGAAGATTTAGAAACGCATTAACACTAGCAAAAACAGTTCCCACTGCTGATTGTTATAGTGACCACAGATTACTCACAGGAACATTGAGGATAAAGTTGAATAAAGTCAAGTATATAACAGGAAACACTAAATATGATTTGTTTACATTGAGTAATGACAAGGAAATACAAAACAAATTCAACATAGAAGTACAGAACAGATTTGAAATTTGTCTGATCTAGAGATTCTATTCCAGGATGTGGATGATCAATGGGAAACGTTGAAGAATGCAATCAATGTGGCTGCAGAAACAACTATTCCAAAATTAAAGAAGGTGGGTCGTAAGAAATGGATGACTGAAGAAATTTTACACCTCATGGAAACAAGAAGACTCAACCAAAATAATTCTGTCAAATATGAAGAAATTCACAGACAAGTCAGAATATTATGTAAGGAGGCAAAAGAAGCATGGCTTGAGGAAAAGTGCTTAGAAATTGAAAACCAACACAACCGTCAAAATACCAAATTAGTGCACAAAAGAATTCAGGAACTTACTAATAAAAGAACAAGTACATCAACAGGGTGTCTAAAAACTGAAGATGGCAAAATCATAATAGAAAAAAGACCAGATTCTACATGTATGGACAGATTATGTGCATTTAGTAGACGCGGTTAGAGTACATAGTGAAAGAACGTCCATGCCCAGTATCCACACTCTACTAATGAAAAATCAGATTCGCTGGGCTGGTCACTTAAATTGTATGCCAGATCACAGGCTCCCTAAATAATTTTTTTTGTTTTTTACGGCGAGCTGCGTTGTGGTAAACGCTCCCAAGGCGGCCAGAGGAAACGCTTTAAAGCCGCTCTGAAAATCTCACTGAGAGCATTTGGAATGCATCTTGACACGTGGGAGGCTGCTGCTAAAGACCGTAATTCGTGGCATACATCATTACATAAGGATGCAGTCACTTGTGAAGCAATCAGGACTGCAAGGGCTGTGAAGAAAAGGCTAGACAGAAAAACCACTAGAGGAGATTCTCCTCCCTCTTGGGATGTCAAGCATTCTTTGCCCACATTGTCAAAGAACATTTCTAGAAGAAATAGGCCATTTCAGCCATCTTAGAACTCACGGCTCCATACTTTCAACCCCACTGGATGAAATGAATGGTCATCATCATTCTTGATGGACAAACAACAACAACAACAACAACACATAGTGAACAACTAGGGTTAGAATTGCATGTATGAAGACATAGATTGTGGTCGTCACTATGAAGAAGGAAATACAGCTATGTAATATATAAGTAAGTGGGAATATTCTGAAACAAGTGAATTGGTACAACTATCTCGGAAGGGACATAACACATGATGAGAGGTGCCTCGTCGAGACTAGAACAAAAATCGCACAGGCGAATATAGCCTTTTGCTAGATGAAAAACATACCGACCAATAAAAATATGCCAACTGCAATGAGAAAGAGAGTGCTTAGGTGCTACATAAAACCTGTACATTTGTATGGATGTGAAGTGTGAGAAATTACCAGACAAGCTGAAAAAATATCTACTAGCTGTGGAAATTTGGTTTCTGGGGAAAATGCACAGAATAATAGGGACTGAAAGAAAAACCAATGACCGTGTTCCTACAATAAACAAACAATAACCGTAAATTGATTAGAGTAACACCATAAACGACGACTTTACACATAAAAAAGCCTTGATAAGAAAATACTCAACCAATCTTACTACATACTTATTAATAAAATATTTAGAAATGCGTTGACTAATGTAAAGACAATGCAATGTGCTGACTGTAATAGTGATCATGAAACACTGTGTGGATTAATTAAAGTAAGACTGAAGAGAGGGGGAAAATGATTAAGAACATGAGACTTAATCAAGAGGATTTGAAGTTGGATAAAGACATTCAAGAACAATACATTGTTGTTTTGTGAAAAATAGGTACAATGCAATTACCAAAAGATAGAATATACACGAACAACGGGAAATGTTCAGGGACTTCATTAATAAAACGAACAAAGACATATTACATGGAGAGAAGCCACAACGCTAAGAACACATTAATTACTGAAGAAATCTAAAAGTTGATGGCCGAAAGAAAACAGAGTGAAAATGATGAACAAGAAATTAACGAGATAAAAAAAAAGAAATAAGAAATAATTGTGAGAAGGCAAAATAAACTTGGTTAAACGAGCAGTGCAAGAAAATTGAATTAAATTTTATTTAAGATACTAAAAATACGCACTGTCAAATCAGTGAGCTCACAGAAAGAAAAAATTAAGAATAAATACAGGGTGTTTTAAGTCGAAAACAGAGAAGATATTATTGTATGACGGCGCTATAATGAAGAGGTGGAATGAGTATATAAGAGAATTATATGATGGAGAAAGGGCACAATTAACAGAAGAAAGTAACTTAGAAGGTCCAAATTCTAAAAGAAGAAATCGCTGACGCTATCAAGCATAACAGCTGGGTCAGATGGAATCACAATGGAAGAATTCGAAGTGATGGGAGAATTTGGAGTAGATATATTAACCAAAATGTTGAACGATATCTACATAAGTGGATATCTACCAAGCGATATGCTGAAATCCCGAATTTATAGCTATACCAAAAAGATTAGGAGCAATTGAATGCGAAGATTTCCGTACGATTAACATAATATAAACCACCGGCCTTCCTGGCCAAGAATTTAGCGATTGTCTCCGTAATTCACGTGAACAAACGCAGCTGCGTGAGAATCGGTAGTTGTTCTTGCCGCGCCCGATACTTACGGGGTATGTGAGCCGGCCGCTTAGAAAGCAATGGTAAACTACTGAGCGTAATCTTGCCAAGAAATCAATTCCAGTGGTAAAATGCTGGTGTTGACAGCGATGTCCTGTAATAGGATATGCGAAAACAAAACCTCATAAACTATGTCGCTAAGCTTCTACTCAGAATTATAATGAATAGAACACGAAAGAAAATAAAAAAAATGGAATTTGTTGAACAACGCCATGTACTGGGAAGGAAAGGGTACAAACAATGCAATATTTACATTACGGACACTATGAGAAAGATCAACAGAAACAAAGAAAGACATATATTCGTGCTTCATAGGTTATACTAATGTGCGAAAAGTCGCCAGAATCCCACATATACATATATGTGTGTGTGTGTGTGTGAGTGTGTGTGTGTGTGTGAGTGTGTGTGTGTGTGAGGGTGTGTGTGTGTGTGGGTGTGTGAGTGTGTGTGCATGTGGGTGTATGTTTATGTGTGTGTGGGTGTATGTGTGTGTGGTGTGTGTGGGTGTGTGTGTGTGTGTGTGTGTGTGTGTGTGTATGTGTGTGTCCGGGGCATGTCGCTATTATAGAATACTCCTAACGGATATCCTTAATTTGTCGTGTATGAATATACGAAAAGGGGGAAGTGGGATAGTTACTGTAAACAAGTTAGTGCATCTCGCCAAACCTACAGATCTGGTTAAGACATTTTTCAGTTTGGTCTACGGAAACAGTGGCCACGAACTCGGTGGACCGATCGCTTCTGGTGATGGGAACATAGCAGTTAAGCTTTCCATTGTGCTAGAAAGGTCGCGGTAGAAGCATGTGCTAGTAAACTAGGCTCTTAGAATACTTACCAAGTGTTAGTTTTGTTCATGTGGCACTTATTACGCCAAAATGTTAGTAGACTAATATAAAAAAAAAAAACCTAGAGCAATTGTTTTCGCACCGGACAAGTGTGGTCATGATTTTGTGAAAGACTCGACACATTCAGCGTCAAGCTTTACACGAGCCAAAACTTTGAATTAATATGAAGGATCACTCACCATACTCATCATCATCAAGTGCCGTTCATGACTCTGCACAGATCTCGGTCTTTGGTTTTCTGTATCAACTCTGCCGTTGATACTCCTCCATGCCACCGTCGCAATCCATCTAGCACAGTGGTTCTCAACTGGTGGGGAATTCCCCGCAAGGGGGGAATTTTAGGGTTTCCAGGGGGGGGGGGGGGAATGAAGACCATTTCAAGATCGTTTTAATACAAGAATCGATTACTTGATATTGTTTTTCCCTTCATACTTTACAGTTATGCACGTCTCATCCTTCTAAAATTCATTTTATAAAGTAAGTAGGCCCACAAATCATGCTTTATGTGGATGTCTAGACTTGTTTTAGTATATGCTATTAAATTTACCTTCCATTTTTATGTTTACTGTGTAGGGGTGGGGGATTTTTAGATAGGAAATATGAAAGGGGGGAATGACGTTCTGAAAATATGGTGAAGGGGGGCACGGGCCAAATTTTTTATAGGAAGGGGGGAATGACGTTCTGAAAATATGGTGAAGGGGGGCACGGGCCAAAAAAGGTTGAGAACCACTGATCTAGCATAACTTCTCTTGGTCTGCCTCTGTCTCTCTTCCCCTCGATCTTTCCAGTTGTCACGATGTTCTACAGAGCCTCTCTTCTCATCACATGACCCCCCGAAAAAGCTGTTTGTCTATTTCTTATTGTTGTATATAATGTTCTAGTTTCGCCAGCCTCTTTAAGACATTCGTCGTTAGTTACTTTGGCAGTCCAAGAAATTCGCAACGTTCGTCTAAGGAACCACATCTCTGTTGCTTCCAATCTCTTTCAAATGTGTTCATGTATATTCCAAGATTCACAGCCATACATCAAAACAGTTTCTATATAGCTCTTAGAATCATGACGGAAAGGAAGCAAGAAAATATATATTCGGATGGCAAGGCGATATGGAACAACTGGGTCAAGAACACAGACCTGATCCAAGAATGGTGATCGTGTAGTCTCCATTGTAGAGCGGTGATGACACAGTCGGCATCCTCATCTCCGGCGTCAATAAGCGTGGGCGGTCATGGTTGCTATCCCACGCGATCATCAACGGTTTAACTACTGATTAACTGTCATGGGATGATTAATCGTCTCAAACAACTTCCCGATCTGCCATGGGCTTTTACACAGTAGTTTTCTTTATGTAACGATCTTTAATCTGATATATAATACAACGCGTCTGCTCCCATATTAACAACTGTTAATCCTAAAACTACCTTGAGGGTCAAATGGACCCCAGTGTCAACTTTCGCGTTTGTCGTTGTTTCGTAGTATACTTATTTTTATTTTTCATTTTGTTATATTCTTTTATCCATCCCCCCTCCCCCCCCCCCCCCTCTTTAAAAATGTATGTTCACGATAGTGGACCTCGTTGTAAGGTATGTACATTGCGTCCGTGTTTAGTATATCTCACTTTTTTTTCGCTGGAGTTAGACATACCTAAATGATTTTATTTCCTATTTTTACTTCCTGCTGCATCCGTTATTTCTCTTATGAATATTGCAACTCATTTCAATCATTGTAATGTTTCATATTTACAAACAATATAGAAATCTGCGTAATAGGAATTCCCACTCTGAAGGGGGATAACTTGAAATGAAATGTTTAAGAACAAAGAAAGACAAGAATAATAATTTATTCGAGTATAAATGAAGGCTCTGTAATGCACATAATTAGTTTGAAGAACGTATTGCTTAATATCTAAAATAAAATATTTCCACTCGGATCAAGCGGTACTAAAATAATTAAAGTAACTGCGATATCTTAGATGTCCAGTATGTGACCTCATGTGGAAGATAATATCACAAATGAAGGGCACTCTACTTACGTGAGTATATATCTAGTGCAATATCTGTTTGATGATAATATCATATGGGGTAACACAAATAATATTTTTGGCAGGCACATGTGCATGTGCCTTATAATGATAGAAAATGTGGTCTTAGAATAGATACTTTTAATGGCGCTAAAGAAACAGATGATATCGAGGATCGTTGTTGATACGCAAGTGGATTACGGCAGTCGCTGATGTTTGCCTAAACGCTGCAGTTATGTTTTATCCTAGCAAAGATAAGCCACCGTTTGAAGTGTTCAGCTGCAATAACAATCAGTCGCCAAACATGTAACATATTTTACCTTAGTTTTATTTCTATTACGAGAATTTGGTGACAAAACTCACCCGTGTCTTACCCTCTTGGTCTGTTCATCACTGTCTCGGCATTAAGTCACGACTGTGACAAAACCTTCTTACTTAAAATTTTCTGCCATCCGATTTTTGTTACGGCCCAAACAAACTTTTTTGGAACTGAATATGTTAAAAGTCAAGGGAATCGACTTCATTGCACTAGATTGTATCCCAGTTTAGCTAGTTTTTTGTCATTGAGGGACGTAACATCAATACATTAGATATGAGCGGAATCATCATTGTCGGACATAACATCAATAACATTAGATATGCAGATGATACAGTGTTCATTCCAGACAATGAGCAGGATCTGCAACGTTTAGTAGATGCCTTTGTAGCACTCAGTGAACAACTATGGTTAGAATTAAACTGTATGAAAGTCACAGATTGTGGTCGTCACCAGGAAGAAATAAATACCACAATGTAATAATCAGGTAAATGGGAATACTTTTAAACAAGTGAATCGGTACAACTATCTCGAAACAGTCATAACATCTTATGGGAGGTGCCTAGATGAGATTAGAATAAGAATCGCCATGGCGAAGGTTACCTTTTGCAAGATGAAACACATACTGATCAATAAAAAGATGTCAATTGCTACGAGAAAAAAGTGTTGAGGTGCTACATAGAATACTCCATGAGATCAAGCAACTTTCTTTCCCTCGCTTGAAACGCTCCAACCTATCCCCTTCCGAATGGCGTGCCCTGTCTCAACTACAGCGCAGACAGGACATAGTCATCAAACCGGCGGATAAAGGGGGTGCGGTAGTTGTTTGGCAACAAGATCTATATGTCGAGGAAGTCATGTCTCAACTTAATAAACCTGACAATTATTCACCCTGCACCGAAGACCCCACTCTCTCCTACAACCGGAAGATTCAAAACACCATCAAACAGCTCATACGTGAGGATGCCTTACCACCCAGTGCCACTTCACTTCACATCCATGACTCCGACTTGGGCAAACCCACCCTCTACATGCTGCCCAAAATACATAAACTTAAAAATCCTGGACGCCCGATAGTTTCTGCCTGCTCGTGCCCTGACTGAACTGATCTCAGCGTTTCTTGACAGGATTTTCCAACCTCTAGTTGCGAATCTCCCGTCATACATCAAGGATACAACAGCATGCGTTACTTTCATTCAACTCTCTCCAACTGACTCCTGGGAACACATACAGACTATTCCTAATAGATGTATGTTCCCTCTATACCTCCATTCCTCACGCTGATGGCCTCAGGGCGCTACAGTTCTTTCTGGATCAACGCACAGATCAAGCCATCCCTACACGCACACTTGTGAGACTCGCTGAATTGGTCCTCACCAACAATTCCTTTGAGTTCAATGGCCACTACTTTGAACAAATCAGCGGTGTCGCCATGGGCACTAAAATGGGACCCAGCTACGCATGTGTATTTATGGGACATCTGGAACACCAGATTGAACTCAGCTATGATGGTCTTCTCCCTTCTTTTTACCGACGCTACATCGATGACGGCATAGGTCTCACTGACATGCCAGCGGCGGAACTGAACCGGTTCATTAATTATGTCAAGAACTTCCATCCATCGATCCAATTCACCTCAGAAATTTCCACCACCTCTGTCAATTTCCTTGACACCACCATCAAGTTAAACCCTACAGGCCTCACGACCTCCGTGTACTATAAACCTACTGATGCTCACGGTTTCCTCCTGTACAGCACATTCCCACCCCAAAAGCTGCAAAGATTCCATCCCATATTCCCAGCTACTCCGCCTTCGTCGCATCTGTCAGGATGATAATGACTTCCTCGAGAGAGCCCACGAAATGCTGGACTTTTTCCGCAGACGGTCCTACCCAGAGGACGTCTTGTCGACAGCTCTCTGTCGCATAACCCAGGTCTCGCGGGAAATGTCCCTCGCCAAGCATACGCGACCTCAGAACAATGAACCCAAGCTTATCCTCACCTTCCATCCACATGCCTATGCCATCAAGCACATTTTCCTGAGACACTGGTCCATCTTGGAATCGGATCCTACCACTCGTTAGGTATTCTCAAATGGCCCCAGGGTAATTTTCCACCGTAACCAGAGCCTCAGAGACCACCTTGTGCACAGTCGCCTCCCCACGGTTACCTCATCCGTGGGCACCTTTGAATTCCATCGTAGGAACTGTCTGACATGCCCATCGTTGTTCAGACACCAGAAATTGCATTTCCCCGAGGCACCTTCACCTTGAAAGATTGTTTCACCTGCACATCCCGCAATCTGATTTATGTTATCATCTGCAAACGATGTGACATGAAATACATTGGCCAAACGGGCAGACGTCTTGCGGATCGTTTTAGAGAACACCTCAGAGACATCAATCAGGGCGCTGACAAACCTGTCCCCAACCATTTCAATTCCTCCAACCACAATGGAGCCGACGATGCATGTGTCACCGCATTAAAACCCTGCTTCTCAAATAGCTGTGTCAGACTTAGAATTGAATGCCAGCTAATCAACAATCTGGGATGCATCCACCCGGCAGGAATGAATACTGTCGTGGACGCTACAGTATAACTGTGGCATCTTCCCCAATTGTTTACACTACCTATTACAGTGCTGTTCTTCCCCCCCCCCCCCCCCCCCCCCGCGATATCTAGACTTAATTGTCCCCACATTTCTATGTTTTCATAGCAGACTGTTCACATATTTTTGGCTACTCAAATCCTTTTTGGCAACTCATTTTCAATTCTGCGCCACGCGTTTTCGCAGCTGGCCTAGTCACATTTCCTGCCGCACATGTAAATATCAGGTTGTGCATCATAAGTGATAGGTCGTGTGCTTGTGTTTCTGTCGTTGTTTATCTGTGTTGTCATTGACAAAGATTCTTAGAATCGAAACGTCTGTGTGTCTATTGTATGCGTTCGTGTCTATTTTATCTTATTTTATTATTCATTTTTATTATATTTATTGAGTGCTTCTGATTTCGGATTTTTCACCTGTATTTCGCGACACGTGGATCTCCTTGTAAGGTATGTGCAACGTTTGTTAATGTTTAGTTCGTTTTTTTCTCGCAGGAATTTAAAATACCTATTTGTTTCCATTTCATACATAGAATCTCTGCTTTTGTAAGGAAGTGAGACGCTGACGAAAAGCAGGCAAACTGAAAAAAACATTTGATGGCTGTGAAAATGTGATTTCTGATGAAAATGCAAACATGTTGAGACAAACAAAAAAAAAAAAAACACCAATGAGCAAGTCATACAAGGAAGAATTGAAAACCGTACAGTGAGTAGAGAAACTAGACAGTCACAATTCTTTGACATGTTATGGGTAGAACTAAATTCGAGAACATTGTGGCAACTGACAAGATTGAGGGCAAAATAACAAGGGAAAGGCGGAAAAGTAAATACCTGGATGGCTTGGCCATGTATCTTAGTCGAGACAAGAACACAGTGCTCAACCACGACTATGGTGATCGTGTGAGATGGCGAAACATGGCCGCCACGCTTATCAGCATGGCTCATGATGATGATGATCGTACACTTTCCTCCATATTTATCATTTCCTGACCTTTATGTTAAAAAAAATGTTATATGACTTTTGCAGGAGGTTGCGATAACCCCAACCTCATGATGCTTTTGTATGCAAGTTTACACTCAGTAGTTTGCCAGTGTTTTCTGAACGTGGAGTCACCGCTGAAGCCCGACTGGCGGGTGTACTGAACGATTCCCCCCCACCCAGAAATCGGCGAACTGAAAGCCCAAGCATTTTAAACCACGCGATCACGCAGTCTGCCCATGTCTTTATACATCTCCAAAACATTTCAATTTATTTAACACAGAAGTCATAAACAATATGTTAAACGATTTATTGTCTGGCATATTTCCCCACATCTCGTCTCGTTCTCCTGCAGCGATGAAGCGTAATATGTCAGGCAATAATATAGTTTGTGGCTTTTGTGTCTACATTAAACAAGGGAATACATTGATTTGAATTTCACCTTCTCAGTTTTGTTTATCTTAATAACCAATGTTTTCTTTACAATTCTGAGGTCTTGTTGGATGGACCTGTTTGTTCACTGTTCTATCAACTTAAATTGTAATATACATGTTGTATGTGTCTTCTTCTTCCTGTAGTCCATGCCGTATGCCGTTGGTGACCATGTCTGTCCACAGCCTTCTGCCAGTTCTGCCTAGTGTACCGCCACCCATTTCCGTTACAGACGTTCCTCCATGCCATGATGTCAAACTGTCCAGCATCTACTCTCTTGTTCTCCTCCTGGCTTTCCTCTCCTCCAGCTTGCACATTGTGACAACATACCCTAGTTTTCCACTTCTCATGATATGCCCAAAAACTGTGAACTGTCCTCTTCTGATGCGAGCTACTATTTATATTTGTGAGTCTGTCCGAACAACACCTAGAATAGCATAGCATAATGGTTGGGGCATCCTGCAGTCTGTGCTATACATTAGCTGTGTGAAACTAGTTATACTATAATAACAAAGACACAAATAACAACAACAACAATAATAACATGAATATAATAAGAACAGTAACAAGAATAACTAGAACATTAGCAACATCAACAGAAACAATAACAACAACATTTGCAATAACAATAACAACAATACTAATATGTATATAATAACAATTGTAATTCAAATAATAATAAGAATAACAGTCGCAACAACTGCAATACTAATAACACTAACAACAATAACAACATCATGCACATAATATTACTAACAATATCAGCAACAACAAAAACAACCACAATACTAACAACAGCGTCAAGAACAACTATAAAAACAACAATTCACGTCGTGTCAACAACCATTACCCCATATTGTGTAGCTGACATGTGTACTACTGGTATCTTAGAAGTCTGGACTTAGATATGACTGATTACCGTATGGCAGTAGACCAGTGGTTCTCAAAACGGTGGGGAATTCCCCCCCCCCCAGGGGGGAGTTTTAGGGTTTCTAGGGTAGGGGGGATGAAGACCATTTCAAGATCGTGTAAATACAAGATCCGATTACTTGATATTGTTTTTTCCCTTCATACTTTACAGTTAGGTATGTCTCATCCTTCTAATATTCATTTTATAAAGTAAGTAGACCCACAAATCATGTTTTATGTGGATGTCTTGACTTGTTTTAGTATATGCTATTACATTTGCCTTCCACTTTTGCGTATACTGTGTAGGGGTGGGGGATTTGTAGATAGGAAATATGAAAAGGGGGGGGGGGGAATGACGTTCTGAAAATACGGTGAAAAGGGGGGGGGGGGGCACGAGCCACATTTTTGATAGGAAGGGGGGGGGGGAATGGCGTTCTGAAAATATGGTGAAGGGGGGCACGGGCCAAAAAAGGGCTGAGAACCACTGCAGTAGAAGGTACTACCTGCTTTCTGTTAGCGCCGACTGTTGGGCGGTGCTCACACAACCCAACATCCCACATTGTGCCAACCACTTCGCCTTACCCAACGGCGGTGCCTTACCCAACTGAGAGGAAATGCAACCTAAAGACTAAATGTCATGGCAGGGCAGACCAGGTCCTAAGCCTTAGTCGGCAACTGGTCCATGGTGGAAGCTCCGACAGGCGGACAGATAGAGCATTGCTTTGCTGATTCGGCAGCTACTGCTGTTCTTGTTCCAGATGTATTGTTGTTACCTTTCCTGTGGAGTAAACTAGGTAGGCTGAGAGAGGGATTATACTGCATGGGCAACAGATGGTTTCTAAATTCAGCCCAGGCTTTGTGTTATGGAGAAGTATTACTCCATTTTACAAATTATCGTCTGTCAAGACTGCATAGTGCCAGTCAGTCAGTCATTCACTAGTATCGTAAATACACAACATTGTGATGCAACTTGTAAAATGCTGAATACTCAATGATAAATAATATAAAATAACACACAGTAATGCAGCTTACAGAACAGAAGTACGGAAAACAAAGGATTTGCGACGGCTACCTTCATCAGCAAATAAATACATACACACACCACAACAACCAATCACGGAGAAGACCCTGCAGTGTCTACATTAAGGCATAAGAACGGGATGAGAAGAATGAAAAACAATGAAAATCATGACAAGAAAAATTAAATTTGAAAAAAAAAGATATTTTTGCAACTTATCTCAGAATCTCAAGCTGTGATACTAACATGAATTTCACTTTGATACTCCTATGTAGACAGGTGGGAGTCTGTGGGTCATGGGGACCGGGGTAGGGGATGGTGACGGTTCAGTGAAGATCCAAGGTAAAAGAGCGGAAGTAGTATGTGATAAACAATATGAGGACGGTAAGGCGGGAATCTTGAAGCAATAGAGATGTGATGGTGGTCCGAGTGTGAAAACTAAGAAGGAGTCCCGGATAATATAATAATAATAATAATAATAATAATAATAATAATAATAATAATAATGTTTCGTATCCCTTACAGGACATCGCCTTCAACATCAGCATCTTTCAGCTGATTGTTGATGTCCCAACAAGATCACGCTCTGTAGTTTGCCAATGTTTCTGAGCGGCCGGCTCATTTATCCCCCAAGTCACCAGCACGGGTAGAACCGCTTCCAATTCTCGCGCGCTGCGAGGCCCTGCGCAGGGAGGAGGATGGAGGATGAGGGGGGAAGGATGGAGGAGGGAGGAGAGGAAGAAGAGAGGAGGAGAAGGGAGGAGGAGTGATTAGGAGGAGGAGGAGGGAGGAGGTGAGCAAGGAGAAGGGGGAGGAGGGATGAGGAGGGAGGAGGAGGAAGAGGGAGGAAGAAGGAGGAGGAGGGAGGAGGTGTAGGGAGGAGGAAGGAGGAGGAGGGAGGAGGAAGACGGAGGAGGACGGAGGAGGAGGAGGGAGGAGAAGGAGGGAGAGGAGGAGGAGGGAGGATGAGGAGGGAGGAGGAGGAAGAAAGAGGTGGAGAGATGTGGAGGGAGGAGGAGGAGGGAGGAGGAGTGAGGAGGTAGAGGGAGGAGGATGGAGGATGAGGGGGAAGGATGGAGGAGGGAGGAGGAGGAAGAAGAGAGGAGGAGAAGGGAGGAGGAGTGATTAGGAGGAGGAGGGAGGAGGTGAGCAAGGAGAAGGGGGAGGAGGGATGAGGAGGGAGGAGGAGGAAGAGGGAGGAAGAAGGAGGAAGAGGGAGGAGGTGTAGGGAGGAGGAGGGAGGAGGAGGGAGGAGGAGGGAGGAGAAGGAGGGAGAGGAGGAGGAGGGAGGATAAGGAGGGATGAGGAGGAAGAAGGAGGAGGAGGAGAGATGTGGAGGGAGGAGGAGGAGGGAGGAGGAGTGAGGAGGTATAGGGAGGAGGAGGAGGGAGGAGAGAGGATGAGGAGGGAGGAGGGGAGGAGGGGAAGGGAGGAGGAGGGCTGAGGAGGGAGGAGGAGAGGGAGGAGTAAGGGGAGGAGGAGGTAGGAAGAGGAGGAGGGAAAAAAAGGGAGGAGAAGGAGGAGGAGGAAGGATGAGGGATGAGGGGGAGGACGTAGGAGGAGAAGGAGGGAAAAGGAGGAAGTAGGAGGAGAGAGGAGGAGAAGGGAGGAGGAAGGAAGAGGTGTGATTAGGAGGAGGGAGGAGGTAGGAGGAGGAAGAGGGAGGAGGAGGAAGGAGGAGGAAGAAGTAGGAGGAGGAAGGAGGAGGAAGAGGGAGGAGGAGGGAGGAGGAGGAGAAAGAGGGAGGAGGAGGATGGAGAGGAGGAGGAGGAGGATTATAACGCATATGCCTGTAGATAACTGCAGCGAAAAGGTGGGTCTGTCTATCTATTTGACCCGGCGTGGCTTCGCCCAGCTCCTGGCGGATAGCGTCTCATTAAATTCATACAACAAAATAAAGTAACTTAAAAGTATGTCCTTCCACACACCATCCATTATTTCTAATGAAAACCGTTTCTAATCACCTGCATGACTGTAGATAACTTCGTAAGCATAAAAAGATGAGTTACATTGTTATGCATTATGCATTATTTTTATGAAAACTTTGAAAATGCCCTAAAGATTGTATCATTATTTATTATAACTCATATGCCGGTACATAACTACAGACAAAGAGTTTATAAATCTTTGAAAACGATGCAACAATATGACTATAAGTTATACAGCAATGTTATTAAAAGTTATGCCTCTTAAAATAACTTTTCTAGAGTTAAGTCCCCTCGCTGTATATAAATTACAATGTAAAATGAAAAATTAAATAATATTAAGTAAGCAGCCGATTTCACACTAAAAAATTATCACAGTTGGCTGTGATGGTATGAAAGGAAGACGTGTAGAAAATTTCATCTCAATCGGATGGACCGTTCGCGAACGCATAAAGGACATACACACACACACATCCTTTTTTATATATACGACTAGCTGACCCGGCCCGGCTTCGCCCAGTCCCTGGTGGGGAGCATCTCATTTAATTCATATAAGTAGTCATAAAAGCTCCCGTTCCTGTTCCCGACTATCTATCTGTCTGTCTATCTGTCTGTCTGTCTGTCTGTCTGTCTGACCCGGCCCGGCTTCGCCCAGATCCTGATGGGGAGCATCTAATTTAATTCATATAAGTAGTCATATAAGTTCCCGTTTCCGTCTGTATGTCTGTCTGTCTGTCTGTCTGTCTGACCCGGCCCAGCCCATGGTGGAGAGCATCTCATTTAAATCATATAAGTAGTCATATAAGCTCCCGTTCCCGACTATCTGTCTGTCTGTCTGTCTGTCTTGGGTAAATGGAGGAGCGAGGAGGAAGAGGGAGGTGGAGGAGGGAAGAGGAGGGAGGAGGAGGGGACAGGAGGAGGAGGATTTATTTAACGCAAATAAATGTACTGTTTGTAATACCTTTTATGAAGATGGCGTTTTAACATGCGGCGACTCCATTCCTATTGCCAATGAAGAAGCTAATTTGGTAATAGACTCCAAAGGCAGAATAAACATCCATCAAGGATATGTGAATGGCAAGCCCGCTACAGTCCTTCGGGACACCGGAAGTTCACTTATTGGACTAAAGAGAAATTTTATAATGCCTACAGACTATACAGGCAGGCACGTAACATGCAGAACATTCTCTGGGAATATTGAAAAGTACCCATTAGCATGGGCATATATTCAGACACCTTTCCTCACTGGGAAAGTAAAATGCGCAGCATTAACTAACCCTGTGCCTGATATTATCATTGGAAATTTACCAGAGGTGAATTATATGCCTCATGATATAACATCTGTTTGCATTGATGAGAACTTAACATCATCACCATCAAATTTCATCATTGAGAATGTTGTATCACCAAATTAATGTATGGTAGCTAATGTAGCACTAAGATCTCATGACATCATTGATCAAACTGTTTCATTACCATCTGATATCATTGAATGTGTGAACGCAGTAACTAGATCTACTGCTAGAGTGCAAGATGAAATTAATCAAACTGAGGCTATAGAAATGATTAGCCCAGTGATACTACCTCCTAAAACTATGAAGGAGACTTTTGTAACAGCCCAAAAAGCTGATCCTTCATTGTCTAAATATTTTAATCTGATCGGCTAAAAGCCAAAGGTAACCAAAAATGCAAGATGGCATTTTGCTTTGAAAAATTGCATCCTCACCAGGTACTATACCAGAGGTGACAGCACAACAGAGCAAACTGTTTTGCCGATTGAATACCGTAAGCAAGCCTTACATCTTGCCCATGATATACCTCTTGCAGGGCATATGGCATACTCTAAGACCAGATCAAGATTACTAACA
This sequence comes from Cepaea nemoralis, assembly GCA_014155875.1. Lineage (NCBI taxonomy): Eukaryota > Metazoa > Mollusca > Gastropoda > Stylommatophora > Helicidae > Cepaea > Cepaea nemoralis. The sequence continues at coordinate 64,530 of JACEFZ010019597.1, forward strand.
CAGTTTTATTGGCCCAAATTCTGCAATGACACTAAGCAATATTGCAGAAGTTGTGACATCTGCCAAAAACTGGTAAAGAAAGGTAAACACCCACAGGCAAAGTTACAAATCACTGACTTAGCCAGTCGACCTGTTGAGAAAATATCTGTCGACTTAGTGGGCCCTCTTAATCAGATAACAACCAGAGGGAATAAATATATTATTACCATCATTGATCTATGTAGTCGCTGGCCTGAAGCGATTCCGCTAAAGAACATAACTGCCAATGATATAATGGAAGTTTTCTTCCATATATTTTCACGGATAGGATTTCCAGACACTATCCTATCAGACAGGGGAAGTCAGTTTATTGCCGCATCTACTCAAGCTTTCACCAAAATGTTAGGGGTGAAGCAATGTTTCAATTCTCCGTACCATCCTCACTCAAGTGGAATCATAGAAAAATTTAACGGTGATTTAAAGCATATGCTTGCTAAAGTCACGCAAGAACACCCCAACAACTGGGACTTGTATTTGCCTGCTATACTTTTTGCTTATCGCGAAGTTCCACATTCTAGTACTGGGTCTCTCCTTTTGAACTTATCTATGGTGCCAACCACGTGGCCATTGACTATCTATCATCAAATGTTAACTGAAGCACTCCATTACTTAAACCCATATCATCATACGTATACGTTACATCATTGCGTGAAAGAATCATCAAATCTTGTATAATTGCAAAAGAAGCACTAAAAGTATCTGGTGCTACATATAGACAATATGCAGACAAAGGTAACAGGACAATAACGTTGACACCTGGACAGGACGTACTTCTTCTCTTACCTAGTGACAGACACTTATTGACCGAGTCTTGGCAAGGACCTTTTAAAGTTATTAGACATATTTCAGCTGTAGACTATGAGATTAAAATAAAAAAACAAACACAAAAATATTCCACATCAATATGCTAAGACCATATTACAACAGATATACCGAACAAGACGATACAATAGCTTGTACAGTAATAATAGACCATAAAGATGACGAAGATAGTAACGAAATTCCAACACCTGCAGTAGACACGACGAACTGCTTGAAAGAAATCAAATAAACCCAACTTAACTCAAGCAGAAACAGACAGCTGCAAACATCTCATACAACAGTACAACACCATCTTCTCCAACAATCCAGGACAAACAGAATTAGTACAGCATCACATCACACTTACTTCAAACACAACCCATAAGATGCAGACCTTACACCATTCCAGTGCATTACAAAGAAAAACTTACATCAGGAAACATTATTTAGAGAAAACAACATACATTAGACAATCCCAATCACATTTCTCATCTCCAATGGTCATGGTACGCAAAAAGGACAATACGATAAGACTCTGTATCGACTATAGGAAATTAAACAAAATAACTCTTCTTGATCTAGAACAAATGTCCAACTCTGAAGATCTACTGACAGAACTGACAGACTCTAGATTCTTTACGAAGGTAGACATGACGAAAGGTTACTGGCAGATAACGGTAGACGAACAGAGCAGACACCTGGCAGCATTTGCCACACCTTGGGGACTGTACGAATAGTGCAAACTTCCATTTGGGCTGGTCAATGCCCCAGCAACATTCGTACGTATGACACGACTTTTACTAGTGGACATACCAAACATTATCTGTTACATGGACGACATTTATGTTCACACAAAGACAATGACAGACCATATAAAGACATTACAGCAGACAGTTGAACGAATCAGACAGCACGGACTGACGGTAAAGCCGACAAAGGTAGACATAGCCTATCAGGAAATATCCTTCTTGGGGTACAAAATATCTAATGGCTTTGTCACGACAGACGATAACATCGTGTCCACAATACTGAAACTCTCACTTCCGACTACGAAAAAGCAAGTCAGAAGTGTGTTAGGATTACTAAATTATTATAGACAGTTCATACCTGATTTTGCTGAACTGACTGAAAAATTTACTAACCTACTAACGAAAGATCAACCTGAAAATATTGTAAACAATCAATGCCTAAAATTTGCATTCCAGAAAGTTTTATCTTATTTCTCTGAGAATAGTTTAAAAAATCTTATTCTCAAATTGCCAAATTTTCTTATTCCTTTCAGATTACGCACAGACGCGAGCTCCGTAGCGATTGGAGCAATTATGTTACAGGAACATGATAACATCCTACATCCTGTATACTACTTCTCTAGAAAATTAAAACCTAGAGAACGCTCTGGGTCGACACCGCAGTTGGAAGCCCTTGCTCTAGTTTGAGGGTATAACTAAATTTTCCAGATTCCTTCTGGGACGTCATTTTCATTGTTGAGTCGACAATAGTCCGTTGAAATTTATTACTTCAGGAATGCCTACCAACCAAATGATAGCGCGCTGGTCTCTTAAAATCCAAGAGTACAGCTTTGAAGTTCGACATATTGCAGGCAGAACCAACACAATTGCCAATCTGTTTGTCCCGTTGTCCGACCGACCCAGTAAGCACTAATGTCTGAGTGCAGTGTGTCAAATACACTCAGAACAACACAGCCATCAGTGAAGATTTGTCTTCTTCCAGGAAAAGCTGTGTGTCTACCACATGATGTGATAGGGTTTATTCCCATTATATATAGTTTTCTTATTTTATTATTACTGTATAAAGTGTCTTGAATAATTGTGTAGTGTGTGGTAGAAAGCGAACAATATTAATTGTAAATATACTACGAAACAAGAACAGTGCCACATTCGCTCTGAACTTACCGCAAGCGAACTATCCAATTTATCAGTGGTATCTGTGAGTGGAACATTTCCAGTGATATTTTTAATCCGTGTGTGAAAGAGTGAACTGAACTTTGACATTTACACGACTGCAGTCAACGAAATCCAGAAGTTTTCCATCCAACACATGAACGATCAGAACAGTTACATTCCGAGTTGCTACATCAGACCGGAACAAGTGTGTTATAGCATTTTTCAACATCAGCTGTTCGTGTGTACTTCCGGATAATTTAGAAATTTAGTCCAAAATTAGCAGACGACAAACAAAACCTTAAAAAGGTATGACGCTTCTAAAATGTTTAAGAATCATCAATGTCGAATACACGAATTGTGTATTAATAGTGTTTCATCTAGTGTAATCTTAGAATCATATCTTGATTAACTTATTCATACTATCGACATTTTTTCGCTAGTATGGAAAAGCATCAAGCGATGACGCTGAGAAATAGAAAAATAATTGTAAATTATTAAATTTAATATTGTTTAAAATTATGTCCCTTTCATTTAATTGTTATTACATTATTACACCAAGGGCGATAAATTGAAATGTATTTGAATATGTGTTGTATATAAATAGCCATGGTGTTGCCAGATTGTTAACAGTCCAAGAAGTCATCAACTGGGCATGGTATAGAGTTACCGACGTTGTAGACCGACGGAAGAGCTCATGGCCAAACGAGGTCGGAACTCCAACGTTGAATACGGCTTATAAATAGGTCGTATTACGGTCTTACAGATGTTTTTTGTTTACAAAGAGCATATTATTACTTTTTTTCGAGGTTGCGAGGTAGTTGCTTGGAAAGGCTGTTGCTACCGATCTGACTGGGTCAATATTGCAACTTAGGTAATCATCCATCGAGAGGATGTAACTTGGCAAGTGGTAAAAATTGAACACCACATGTCTTAAAATACAACTTGCATTTCTTATGTATTTCGATGCCATTATATGTATTATTACGTATTTCTATACCAATGTATATAACAACACAGGGAACGATTCTGACATGGTTAAAAATATTAACCCACTATGTATATAGAGTATACATGAAAGATGACATCTTTCATGAAAAGCCCCGGGGGAGGGTGTCAGAATCTGGAATGAGATGCAGGAACATCGTTACGCCCGCCAGGCGAATAATTCCCAACTGGGATGCAGTGACATCGTTACGCCCGCCAGGCGAGTATTAGTCACCTGCCCACAGGTTGCTGGCTGACGCAATAGCCAGCGGTCAGGCAAGGACAACGCAAGACGCACGCAGGCCTCGTGAACCGAATCCACAGAGGGCAAGCGCGTTGCGAGAAACAGACAGACAGCTTGGGGTACTCGGACCAGACAGGACGTATAGAGAGAGAAAGGCTTGTGTAGTTCTGTGCCCGAAAGTCGAGTGCTTGTGCATCTTGTGAGATAGACTGTAAGCTGTGGGTTGTCTGTAAGTGTATTGATGTACCATATATGTAATGTAATGATTATCACATGCCAAACTAGATCGTATTGCATGTGATCGGTAAATAAATCCATTGAACTTCGTGTCGTTGTGTCTCAAGTCCAATCATGTTGTACTTGTACTTGTCTCACATGTGTTAGGGATAACGAGCCAAGTTTAAGACTCTGACACTGGGTACATCTCATCATTTACTCTCCATCATTCTTTTCTAGCCTTGTCAGTCACTGTGTCTGTGTCCTCTGTGAGAACATCAGCCAACAGGCCACTATGTACAAGTGCAGTAAAAGAAGGCTTGCCCCAGATAATTGCTGATCTCTAATGCCAGTACAAGGAGACACACTGTAGCTCTTAACTTGTAGGTACTTCCTGAATCTGCTACCTTCTGTAACTCATGTCTGTAAACGCTTTTCATTCTTGTCCACTGGAGAATCATCATCCTTTGGCTAGATATAAATGTGTTCACCATGTTTATCCACCTCAGGTGAGGATGACGGTGTTCGCGGAATGTCATGATCCAGAGTTGCAGATCATTGTCCACTAATGACTATGAGACTGCCAATCATGAGCTGTGCAGTAGAAATTAGGTGCACAAGGGATTTGTGGTCAGGAGTTTTTCTGATCAAAGAGTCTCCATTGAACTGATCTTTGCTTCATGAAGAAGTGACATAATCTAAATGAACAGTTCTAAGATCACTAGGATCAATTTTATAATTCACAAGAGACTTGCAAATTACTAATTTAAAGCTGAAGTCTGATAGACAATTTCATACGAAAGAACTGTTATAAGTTATTCATTCCAGAAAGTTCTCCGGAATATGTGTAGAGTTGTTTATTCCAAATCACTTACAGATTCATGGAAGTTTCACAAAAAGAACAGTGTTATAGTGCAGAGACATTGTTAGGTGGTCCAGAGTGGTCCCGTGATGACATGCCAGAACAACAATAGATCTTTTCAGGAGTTCTAATCTCCATGCTGGTTTTGGAACCTGATCCTGTAGACTAATATGTTTGTTCATATGTCATAATGCATCACTGGTTACTTCCACAGGTTATTATTTTGATAAATAAACCAAATTAACTGTTCCTGCATTCTTCTGTCAAGTCCATTGTGGTGTAGCAAAACATTTTATTATCTATGTGTTTAGTTAGTGTAACTACATCACATAAAGGTAGTATCTTGAACTACAGGTGATTGGGTAAACACTAATAGACAGCTAAATTATGTTCTATTGTTCTCTCCCAGGTTCCAGGTTACTCAGAAAAGGGAACTTTACATTTTATTAATTCCTGTGACCATTTCACCTAAAAGGGAAAATGTTCATAGGTGGGGGACTCTCGAGCTAATTAAGTTTCTCTTTTCGGGAAGGAAGATTTTGGAGGGAAGAAATTAATTTTCCTGGGAAAACTCCTAGATTTCCAGAGCTATTATGGGTCACTTTGGCTTCTAAGAACCCATCCTCTCCAAATGAAATCAGTCCCATCCTCATAGCTTTACTTCATTGTGGGGTAAGTCAGAGAGGGTACTGCTTCCAACTCCCAACATGTCACAGGAGGAGGTAGAGGGAGGAGGAGGGGAGGAGGAGGAGGGAGGAAGAGATAGGCGGAGAGAGGAGGAGGAGGGAAGAGGAGGGAGGAGTAGGAGTAGGGAGGAATAGGAGGGAGAAGGAGGGATTAAGAGGAGGAGAGAGGAGGAAGAAGAGGAGGTAGGAGGAGGAAGGAGGAGGGAGGAGGTAGAGAGAGGAGGCGGAGAAAAGAGAAGGAGGGAGGATGAGGAGGAAGGAGGAGGAGAGAGGAGGGGGGATAAGGGAGGAGGAGGAGGGAGGAGGAGGAGGGAGGAGGAGGGAGGAGGAGGAGGGAGGAGAAGGGAGGAGGAGGGAGAAGGAGCAGGGAGGAGGAGGGAGGATGAGGGGGAAGGATGGAGGAGGGAGGAGGAGGAAGAAGAGGGGAGGAGAAGGGAGGAGGAGTGATTTGGAGGAGGAGGAGGGAAGAGGAGAGCAAGGAGAAGGGGGAGGAGGTAGCAAGAGGGAGGAGGAGGAAGAGGGAGAAGGAGGGAGGAAGAAGGAGGAGGAGGGGAGGAGGAGGGGAGGAGTAGGGAGGAGAAGGGAGGAGAATGGGGAGGAGGGAGGAGGAAGAGGGAGGAGGAAGTAGAGGGAGGATGTGGGAGGAGAAGAATGCAGGAGGAGGAGGGGGAGGAGGAGGAGGGAGGAGGAGAGGGAGAAGGAGGAAGATGGAGGAGGAGGAGGGAGGAGGAGGAAGGGAGAGGAGAGAGGAGGAGGAGGGAAGAGGAGGGAGGAGGTAGAGGGAGGAGGAGGGAGGAGGGAGGAGGAGGAGGGAGGATGAGGAGGGAGGAGGAGGGATTAAGAGGAGGAGGAGGGATGTGGAGGGAGGAGGAGAAGGGAGGAGAAGGGAGGAGGAAGAGGGAGGAGAGGGAGGAGAGAGGATGAGGAGGGGAGGAGGGTAAGGGAGGAGGAAAGGGAGGAGGAGGGAAGAGAGAGGGAGGATGAGGGGAGGTAAGGGGAAGAGGAGGAGGAGGTAGGAGGAGGAGGAGGGAGAAAATGGAGGAGAAGGAGGAGGAGGGATGAGGGGGAGGACGTAGGAGGAGGAGGAGGGAAGAGGAGGGAGTAGGAGGAGAGAGGAGGAGAAGGGAGGAGGAAGGAAGAGGATTGATTAGGAGGAGGGAGGAGGTAGGAGGAGAAAGAGGGAGGAGGATGAGGAAGGAGAGGAGGAGGAAGGAGGAGGAGGAGGATGAAGGAGGAGGAAGAGGGAGGAGGAAGGAGGAGGAGGAGAAAGAGGGAGGAGGAGGATGGTGAGGGGGGAGGGGAAGAGGAAGAGGGTGGGAGGAGGAGTGGAGAGGAGGAGGAGGATTATAACGCATATGCCTGTAGATAACTGCAGCGAAAAGATTGGTCTGTCTATCTATCTGACCCGATGTGTCTTCGCCCAGCTCCTGGCGGGTAGCGTCTCATTAAATTCATACAACAAAATTAAGTAACTTAAAAGAATGTCCTTCCACACACCATCCATTATTTCTAATGAAAACCGTTTCTAATCACCTGCATGACTGTAGATAACTTCGTAAGCATAAAAAGATGAGTTACAATGTTATGCATTATGCATTATTTTTATGAAAACTTTGAAAATGCCCTAAAAATTGTATCATTATTTATTATAACTCATATGCCGGTACATAACTACAGACAAAGAATTTATAAATCTTTGAAAACGATGCAACAATATGACTATAAGTTATACAGCAATGTTATTAAAAGTTATGCCCCTTGAAATAACTTTTCTAGAGTTAAGTCCCCTCGCTATATATAAATTACAATGTAAAATGAAAAATTAAATAATATTAAGTAAGAAGCCGATTTCACACTAAAATATCACAGTTGGCTGCGCTGGAATGAAAGGAAGACGTGTAGAAAATTTTATCTCAATCGGATGGGCCGTTCGCGAACGCATAAAGGACATACACACACATCCGTTTTTATATATAAGATGATCAGCGACTGAAAGTCTCTACGATCATATTTGCTATTATTATAAAGCACATGTATATGTGCCTGCCAAAAATATTGATTTCGTATACCACCCAGTACAATTGAGCAGATTTGCTAAATAAGTATATATTATCCCATTGGTAGGTAGCCCTTAATTTATAATATTATCTACCACATGAGTTCACATACTGGACGTCTAAGATATCGCAATGACTTAACATTTATTTTAGAAGCTTTTCATCAGAGTGGCAATATACTTTCTTAAATTTTATGCTATACGTTCTTCAAACTATCCATTTGCATTACACAGTCTTCATTTATACTCCAATAAATTATTGTTCTTATCTCCCTTGTAGGCATAACACTTTCTTTTACATTTATTTCCCTTGATACTATACATTTCAAATTATAAAGGTTTCTACATTAGTATCTATGAAACATTACACGGATTGAAACGAGTTGCTATATTCATAGGAAAAGTAACGGATGCAGAAGGATGTAACAATAGAACATAAAAACAGTTAGGTACGTGTAACACTTGCGAAAAAGTGATATACTAAAAACTGACAGAATGTACATACCTTACAACAAAATCCACAATGGTGAACATAAATTTACAAAAGAAAATATAAAAAACATACACAATAAAAATAACGTGCCCAAAATAAATTTTTGACTAAGTCTAATTTCTCTAATCAATTTACGGTTTATGTTTGTTTCTTGTAGGAGTTGGTCATTGGTTTTTCAGTCTGTCCATGGTAATCTTTGCATTTTCCTCAGAAACCAAATTTCCACAGCCATTAGATGTTTTCAGCTTGTCTGGTAATTATCCACACTTCACATCCATACAAAAGTACAGATTCTTTGTAGCATCTCAACAGTCTTTTTTTTCCCGTTGCAATTGACATCTTCTTATTGGTCAGTAATTTTTCCGTCTGGGTAAAGGCTACCTTCGAAATGGTAATTCTTGTTCTAATCTCTTAACGGCACCTCCCATCAGATGTTATGCCTGTTTCAAGATAGTTGTACCAATTAAACTGTTTAAGAATATTCCCATTTACCTGTATATTACATTGCGGTATTTCCTTCTTCATAATGACGACCATAATATGTGTCTTCATACATTTTAATTCTAACCATAGTTGTTCACTATTTGCGACAAGTGCATCTACTAAATGTTGCAGATCCTGATAGTGGTCTCAAAGGAACACTGTATCATCCGCATATCTAATGCTATTGATGTTACGTCCCTTAATGGTTATTCCTCTCATATCAAATGTTATTGATGTTACGTCCATCAATAATGTTTCCTCTCATATAGTGTGCACGGGAGACGATGCACAAAGTAGATAGATTCAAGATGTGATAGGTAGTTTACACATGACAGCGAAAGAGGCTTACAATGGAGAGACATTTAAATATATTTTTACGGGAGAAAGGTCTAGACAGGACAAGCGAAGTGGTTAAGCCACCTGAGTTCCGAAGGTTGTGGGTTCGATTCCATCGTACACAGAAACCCGGGGGTTTGTCGCCGGAGTTGCGTAATTCGTACTTTGTGCGACACGTTCTTCAACCCGCCCTGTGGAAAAGTACTTGGCTATAAGGGATAAAACCCGTTGCAATGAATTCAATCCCCTTGACTTTCTGCAGATTCAGTTTTAAAAAAAAAGTAGGTTTGGACCTCACAAATATGGATGACGGAAAATGATAAGTAGGGAGGTTTTGTCACAGTTATGACTTAATGCCGAGACAGTGATGAGCAGACCTAAGTAAGGGGTAAGAAACGAGTGTGTTTTGTAACTGTCATGATCTTGATGAAGTCATGGCATAGTTAAGCCATGACCCAAGTCAGAGATTAGAGGTCATGGCAGTGTTCTAAAGAAAGAAAGTAGCGCATACAGTTATAAAGAAACATAAAATCTACATCATCATAATTTGAAAAACAGCGTTATTTTGGAATGGAACGTCGATATTCTAAATATAACAGAAATGGAGCTCAGCCATTACACATGACCAGGCATGACGTCAGAGCCAGGTCTGGCAATGGCAACAGTGCAAAAACAACCGAGAGAGTACGAACATGGCGTAAGGACAGAAAGACGTTCAGCGTGTGTGGTAAAAATTAACTGTGGCAGGAAATCTAAAGGCGATGGTCAACTGGAACTGATGGTCTGGTGTCTTCTGCTCAACTATCCCTCCGTATTCTGGAAACTCAACATGAGGAAGCAACAGAGAAGCGACGGCCTACAAATCAGCCAGCGAACTAGAAAATCAAAACCTAGCCTGCAGCCTGAAACCTGACGACACTATGCTTTAAAAGGAAAATCAACTATGTTGAAGGTAAGCACACTGTAAGATTAAGTTAGTTTATGTCCAGAAGTCTTTTCCCAAAAAGTGGTAAGATGATGTACTGTAAAACTGTGGTTAGTCCTTAAGGAATTATTTCAGGAGAGACTAGGCACTGTACTTAGATACGTAGTTTGTAGATGGTCTGTGCAACAGGTTAACCCATAGTGAGGGATTTTCTAATTATGCAGCTTCATGTACGAATAAGCAATGTGCCTAGGTTGTACATTTCACATCGTAAGCAATTAAGCTAATTCAGTATTAATTCAGAATGTATTGATTAACTTTAGAAGTTAGGTGGATAGACTTCATAGTTTAGTAGAAAGGAACTATCTTAATTGTGCATTCACTAGTTTGGAGGAATTAGTACAATTCGTCCTGGAAACAGTACGTGGGGCACATTCAATGTTAAATGGTTCCATGTGTGTTATCATGAAATCCTGGGTGTTCTATTGAATCATTCATGTGATGATTCAATTGTGACTTCATCGGTGTTCAATATGTGAATTTATCTTTTAACTTATTAATTGTGAGTCACATAATTATGTATATTCATCATTCATGCAAGCATGTTTTTTAAAATTTACAATGAATGATTGTAGAGTAAGTGAGGAGAGGTCAAGTACAGAGGGAGATTATGATCAGTCAATCATTCACCTGATTGTAGGCAATTTGATGTATACTGACATTTCTATCAGTGGAGAAGATGATAATGGTAAGCAAACACTAATTGATCATTTATTGTTCTCTACGTATGGCGCCACACTTTATTCCATATCACTCATGCTACAAATACTTTTAGTTCTGTTCATGAATTGTGCAATTTTGTCTTGATGTTATGATGATTATGAATCTTATGAATTATTGAGGTAAAGGCATATACATAAATGTTGAAGAGAAGAGATGATATTCCTCCTTAAAGCATTTAATTTGGAGTAAAACACATGAATGTCCTGCAGGAGCTGGTGCCAGAATGGAATAATATTGTTTATAAGTTGGATACTCATTGCATTTGGTGAATGAATTAAGACAATTAATGTGGGAGGCCTTTTATTTTGAATGGAAGGATAGCTAGGGAAAACAATTATGTGCAACGGGGAATAGTGAATATGGTTAATCCATCAAGGTATTACTCAAATTTGAGACTATATGTGACAGGCATGGCGAAGATGACACTGCTTATCTGGTATCCTAAACCTTGAGATCCATGTAGTGGGTATTGGATGGAGAAGAGCTAGCTATTAGGTTGATAACTTCTGGGGCAAACTACAGCATTCTTCCCCCGTTGTTTATTTTTCCTTAGGGTCAAAATCACCTTTGTTTATGTTCCCTTTTCTTTAGAGTTTTACCTTTCTTTCATTTCCAATTACCAAATATGTGCATTTATGATACCAGTAGATATTTGTTTTAATATTGGAATTTCGGTTAGTTGGTAAATCCACGCAGAACCAGATAAGACTCTTTATGGAGCTCCTTGCGGAGAGATAACGAATCCTATTGTGGAAGAACATACAGGTGAGAGTTCCATCCAACCACGTAATGCAGGTAACATAGTATCACTAGGAATCAACCAGGGGACTTTTAGACTGCATCTGTGATTAGAGAGGCAACCTCGACGATCATCCTACCTGAAACAGAACAACAAACTTACTATGGACCCAATTTATCTAGTCTCACAGAACATTTTAACATTTAGGGTCCATAAACCCAACATGGAGTGGAGAGGATTGAGCTTAAGATGGTCAATTATAATTATTATTATAACACAACATATGTATGAGTATGATTCAATCCACTGGGGAAATATGGGTTATGTTATTTATAAAATGGTGAATACATACCATGCCTTTTGAAATAGGTCATTATTTTGTGATCAGAATAACCAAAACGCACCCCAGTTGTTTGTTATTAATTTTAATAGATATTTCATTTTAAACTCTGTGTGTTCCATATTTCTTTGAGTGTTCATTTATTTTTTGTAAACTATTAATTCACCCTAGATATTAACTTTTTATCAGAGAACAGATTGGCAAGGAAACTCCACAAGTTTATTATTATTCAATGAAATGGTTTCCTTGTTGACCTTGGGGACTTCCTTGGCTCTCCAGGACTCTGTTAGATAGCCTAAAGTAATTGAACTATTGAAAGCTACTAACATTATAGTGGGCCTGGGTCACATTGAGGAAAAGGAATTCTAATTTCCCTCTATCTCTTTCAGATTCCCCAAGATATACGACAGGACTTAACAAAAATAGTTTGCGGAAAGCAATAAGAAGGGAGGTTTTGTCACAGTTATGCCTGAATACCGAGACAGTGATGAGCAGACTGTGTAAAGGGTAAGACACGAGTGTATTTTGTCACCAAATTCTTGTATTAGAAAGAAAACTAAGGTAAAGTATGTTGCATGCTCTACGACTTGGAGTCATTGCAGCTGAACACCTCAATCGGTGGCTTGTCTTTGCTAGGATCAAATATAACTCCAGTGTCACAGCAAAAATCAGCGACTGTCGTTCTTTGTTTTCTTTTTACTTGTGTATCAAAGACGAACATCGATATCATCTGTTTGTTTGCTCCAGTAATAATCTCTACGACCATTTTTGCTATTATTCTGAGGCACATGTAGGGCTACTTGTGCCTGTCAAAAATATTAGCTATTAAAACAACAGCACACCGTAAAGATTAAAGGGATATTGCACTGAATATACTATGTGTATGTAGACTGTATTTCCATTATTATATTATACCACACGAGGTCACATACTGGAATTCTAAGACATAGCAATTGCTTAAATTTAATTTTTTTAGTTTTTGATCAGATTGGCAATGCTTTTCATTAGATATTATGCTACACGTTTTTTGGTCTAATTATTTGCTTTATACAGCGTTAAATTATACTCCAATAAAATATGTTACTTGTCTCCCATTAAAATAATTTCATTTCAATTTATTTCTCTTGATACCAGAAATCCTGTTATACATATTTATACATTTTTACATATAAAACCAGGGCCGTGCCGTGTTATGATACAGAGACGCGGCCGCATCAGGCGGCGCCGTAAGGGAGCTGCAGAAGCAGTGAAATCAAAGTACAATTTGAACTGTTCAATAATTAAAAATCTTAACGGGCGGCATTTTGAAAAGAAAAAAACATTTAAGGGGCGGCATTAGGAGACTTGCATCATACTGAGAACATCTATCGCACGGCCCTTTATGAAACATTGCAATGTTTCAAACGAGTTGCAATATTCATAACAGAAATAACGGCTGTAGCAGGATGTAACAGTTGGAAATAAAACCAGTTAGGTACGTGTAACACCTGCGAAAAGATGAGAAATACTAAACACGGAGACAGTGTACATATCTTACAACGAACTCCACAATGATGAACATAATTTTTTTTTTTAAAGGGGGTGGGGGGGGGGGGGGTGTTGCAGGGTTTGGGGATAATAAAATATAATAAAATAAAATATGCAAGTAAGTATATTACCACACATTGACAGACGCGAAAGTTGATACTGGAGTCCATTTGGACCCCATGGTAATTCTAGGGAAGAGATTCCCAAACCATGGACCGCGGGCCACTTGTGGCTCGCCAGCTGTCCGAAAGTGGCACGCGCGGCCTCTTATTTAATAAAATATATTTTAATAATTTCAAAAATGCACACTGAGCTCCCCGTCAGCGTTAGATAATTTACTATGCTCGTGGTTGTTATGCTCAGATATTATCGAATGCGCCTGTTCAGTTCGCAACGAAACGTTATGAAAGTACCATTTCCAAGCCTTGTCGACCAATCAGAGTGCGCATGGCGCCATGTTGTCGTCTGTTACAACTGTTTAGCAGAGTCGGTAGTATTGATGAGTGTGGAAAATCTAAAATCAAACAATGGTAATAAGCGAAAATGTGAAGACGTTGCTTGTCGTGAATTCAACACAGATTGGGGCACTAAAAAATAGTGTCTATCTGTTTCTGTCTGAAATAAATGAATTGTCTAACTGGAATGTCTGCTGAACGATGACTGGCTTTATGACTTGGCATTTTTGGTGGACAACACGTCTCATTTAATTTCTTTAAAAAGCGAGGATCCAGAGGAAAAACAAACTATTCACAAATTTGTGTGATGAGATTACTTAATATTAAATGAGACTAAGACTTTTTGTCGGACAGCTGACTGTAGGAACTTTAGAGGAATCTCGTAATGCCATTTCCTTTCGTGTAAAAATTAAATATTGATTTTAAACTAACTAACTATTTCAGTTAGATCTGCGGGAGTGAGAACAACTTCTGTACAAACTTTCATCTCAATCGGATGGACCGTTCGGGTCCGATGTAGGTTTTGGCCTGTAGTATACATCTCGATAACCAGTACATCGCTGTTTGAATTTTCCCGCACTACACTCCAGTTAACAACATCACCGACAACCACCACCAGTAGAAGTAAATTCAAACTTAAAGCTAAAGAAAGTAGCGCATACAGTTATAAAGAAACATAAAACCTACATCATGAGAAATTGAAAAACAGCGTTATTTTGGAACAGAACTTCGATATTCTAAATATATCAGAAATGGAGCTCAGCCATTATACATGACCCGGCATGGCGTCAGAGCCAGGTCTGGCAATGGTAACAGTGCAAAAACAACCGAGAGAGTATGAAAATGGCGTAAGGACAGAAAGACGTTCAAAGTGTGTGGTAAAAAATAACTGTGGCAGGAAATCTAAAGGCGATGGTCACCTGGAACTGATGGTCTGGTGTCTTCTGCTCAACTATCCCTCTGTATACTGGAAAACTCCACAGGAGGAAACAAGAGAGAAGCGACGGCCTACAAATTAGACAGCGAACTAGAAAGTCAAAACCTAGCCTGGAGCCTGAAACATGATGACGCTATGCTATAAGAGGAAATTCAACTATGTTGAACGTAAGCACACTGTAAGATTAAGTTAGTTTATGTCCAGAAGTCATTTCCCAGAAAGTGGTAAGATGGTGTTTTGTAAAACTGTGGTTAGTCTTTAAGAAATTATTTCAGGAGAGACTAGGCACTGTACGTAGATACGTAGTTTGTAGATTGTCTGTGCAATAGATTAACCCATAGTGAGGGATTGTCTAATTATGCAGCTTCATGTACGAATAAGCAATATGCCTAGGTTGTACATTTCACACCGTAAGCAGTTAAGCTAATTCAGTATTAATTCAGGATGTATTGATTAACTTTAGAATTTAGGTGGATAGACTTCATAGTTCAGTAGCAAGGAACTATCTTAATTGTGCATTCACTAGGTTAGGAGGAATTAGTACAATTCGTCCTGGAAACAGTACATGGGCACATTCAATGTTAAATGGTTCCATATGTTTTATCATGAAATCCTGGGTGTTCTATTGAATCATTCATGTGGTGATTCAATTGTGACTTCATCGGTGTTCAATGTATGAATTTATCTTTTAACTTATTAATTGTGAGTCACATAATTATGTATATTCATCATCCATGCAAGCATGTTTTTTTTTTAATTTACAATGAATGATTGTAGAGTAAGTGAGGAGAAGTGAAGTACAGAGGAAGATTATGATCAGTCAATCATTCACCTGATAGTAGGCAATTTGATGTATACTGACATTTCTATCAGTGGAGAAAATGATAGTGGTAAACAAGCACTAATTGATAATTTAGTGTACCTCTACGTATGGCGCCACACTTTATTCCATATCACTCATGCTACAAGTACTTTTAGTTCTGTTTCATGAATTGTGCAATTTTGTCTTGATGTTATGATGATGATGAATCTTATGAATTATTGAGGTAAAGGCATATACATAAATGTTGAAGAGGAAAGATGATATTCCTCCTTAAAGCATTTAATTTGGAGTAAAACACCTAAATGATCTGCAGGAGCTGGTGCCAAAATGGAATAATATTGTTTATAAGCTGGATACTCATTGCATTTGGTGAATGAATTAAGACAATTAATGTGGGAGGCCTTTTATTTTGAATAGAAGGATAGCTTGGGAAAACAATTATGTGCAACGGGGAATAGTGAATATGGTTAATCCATCAAGGTATTACTCAAATTTGAGACTATATGTGACAGGCATGGGCGAAGATGACACTGCTTATCTTGTATCCTAAACCTTGAGATCCATGTAGTGGGTATTGGATGGAGAGGAGCCTAGCTATTAGGGTTGATAACTTCTGGGGCACACTACAGCCTTCTTTCCCCCTTTGTTTATTTTTCCCTAGGGTCAAAATTCCCTTTGTTTATTTTCCCTTTTCCTTGGGGTTTTACCTTTCTTTCATTTCCAATTATCAATATAGGTGCATTTATGGTACCAGTAGATATATGTTTTGATACTGGAATTTCAGGTAGTGGTATAAATCCATCCAGAACCAGATATGACTCTTTAGGAGGCTCCTGGCTGGAGATATACAAAATCCTATTTTGGAAGAACTTACAGGCGAGAGTTCCATCCAACCACATAAAGCAGGTAACACAGTATCACTATGAATCAACCAGGGGACTTTTAGCCTGTACCTGTGATTAGAGAGGCAACCTCGACGATCATCCTACCTGAACCAGAACAACAAACTTACTATGGACCCAATTTATTTAGTCTCACAGAAGATTTGAATATTTAGGGTCCATAAACCCAACATGGAGTGGAGAGGACTGAACTTAAGATAGAGAATTATAATTATTATTATAACCCAACTTATGTATGAGTATGATTCAATCCACTGGGGAAATATGGGTTATCTTATTTCTAAAAAGGTGATGTTTAATATATTAGTGAAAACATACCATGCCTATTGAAATGGGTGATTATTTTGGGATCAGAATGGCCAACACTCACCCCAGTTTGTTTGTTATTACATTTAATAGGTATTTCACGTTTCACTCGGAGTGCTCCATTAATTCTTTGAGTGTTCATTTTATTGTCCATGAACCATTAATTCACCCTAGATATTAACTTTGTATCTGAGAGAAGAGTGGCATGGAAACTTCACAAGTTTATTATTATTCAAGGAAATCGTTTCCTTGTTGACCTCGGGGACTTCCTTGGCTCTCCTGGGCTCTATTGATAGCTTCAAGTAATTGAGTCATTGAAGGCTACTAAAATTATAGTGGGCCAGGATCACATTGGGAAAGATGAATTCTAGTTTTCCTCTATCTCTTTGAGATTTCCCAAGATATAAGACAGGACTTAACAAAAATAGTTTGCGGAAAGTGATAAGAAGGGAGTTTTGGAACAGTTATGACTGAATCACCGAGACAATGATGAGCAGATCATGTAAGGGGTAAGATACGAGTGTATTCTGTCATCAAATTCTCGTATTAGAAAGAACACTAAAGTAAAGTATTTTACATGTTCTACGACTGAGTGGAGTTATTGCTGCTGATCACTTCAAACGGTGGCTTGACTTTGCTAGAATCAAATATAACTCCAGCTTTACAGCAAAAATCAGCGACTGTCGCTTCTTTTTTTCTTTTTACTTGTGTATCAAAGACGAACATCGATATCATTTGTTTTATTGCTCCAGTAATAATCTCTGGCAATGGCTACGGTCACTGACCAGTATGGTCACTGCTGGGAAGGAAAGCAATGGCAAACTACCTTCTTTACACATGCCAAGAAAATCATGTTGTGTTCACTTATCGATAATCAGAGAAATGGCGTAAATGGGTGCTCCATAGGAGCAGCCTCGCTCGGTAGGGATAGCCATGTGCACCAGGTGACTCCAGACCGTCAACAGGCTACTAGGTGCAAAAGATTAATATCATTGAAAGTAGGAACTTGGAATGTTAGAACAATGAATGCAGATGGAAAGTTGGAGGACATCAAAAAAGAAATGGAGAGAGAGAAGATTAACATGTTAGAAATATCGGAAACGAGATGGAGAGGAGCAGGGATAAGGACAGGAGAGGATTGTAAGATTATTTACTCGGGGGGAGAAGAACAGCAAAGAGGTGTAGCCATTATATTAGATAAGCAAACATCAAATTCTGTCAAAGGATATTGGGCTGTGTCAGACAGAGTTCTATTAGTAAAATTAAACGGAAGACCTTTTAAAATAAATGTAATTCAAGTATATGCCCCAACAAGTGAAAGCAGTGAAGAAAGTATAGAGAAATTTTATAATGACATGGAGTCTGCTTTGAAGAACTGTAAAAAATCCGAAATAAATATCATAATGGGTGATTTCAACGCAAAAATAGGAAAGCAAAGCGATGGATGCAGTGTAGGCAACCATGGTTTGGGAGAGAGAAATGAAAGAGGTTACAGACGTGTAGAATGGGCAAAAGAACAAGAAATGGTTGTAGGAAACACCTGGTTTAAACAACATCCTAGAAGATTATGGACATGGAGGAGTCCAGACAGCAGGATTAAAAACCAGATAGATTACATCCTGATAAGCAAAAGGTTTCGAAATGCATTAACAGTTGTAAAAACAGTTCCAAATGCAGACTGTTACAGTGATCACAGATTAATTACTGGCACATTGAGGGTAAAGTTAAAGAAAGTCAAGTATACAGCAGGAAACCCTAAATATGACTTGTGCAAATTGAAAACTGACAAAGAAATACAAGATAATTTTAACATAGAAGTAAAGAACAAATTTGATTTATTGTCTGATCTAGAGATCCTATTTCAAGATGTAGATGATCAATGGGAAATGCTGAAGAATTCAATCAGTTGTGCAGCAGAAAAAACTATTCCAAAAGTAAAGAAAGTGGGCCGTAAGGCATGGATGACTGAAGAAATTTTACAACTAATGGAAACAAGAAGACAGAACAAAAATAATCCTGCCAAATATGAAGAAATTCACAGAAAAGTCAGAACCTTATGTAAGGAGGCAAAAGAAACATGGCTTGAGAAAAATTGCAGAGAAATTGAAAAACAACACAACAGTAAAAATGCGAAACTAATGCACAAAAGAATTCAGGAGCTTACCAATCAAAGAACACGTACATCAGCAGGCTGCCTAAAGACAAAAGATGGAAGAGTCATAATAGAAAAAGATCAGATTTTACATGTATGGTCAGATTACGTGAAAAACCTTTATGACGATAGCAGAGACGAACAGTATGATGTTCAAAATAATAATGAAGGGCCAACAATTTTGAAGATGGAGGTTCAGAATGCTCTTAATCATATGAAATCTGGCAAGACCCCCGGTCCAGACAGCGTCACAACAGAAATGATTAATGCTCTAGAAGAATATGGAATAGATAAAGTTACCAGTCTGCTTAATACAATATATGATACTGGAAATATACCTCATGAGTTATGTAATTCTGTATTTATTGCAATCCCAAAGAAATCAGGAGCCTTGGAATGTGATCAACATCGAACAATTAGTATAATGAGTCACATCACGAAGATTTTGCTAAGAATTATCATGCAAAAAGTGAGGAGGAAAATACAACCTGAAATAGGAGAAGAACAATGTGGGTTTGTAGAAGGCAAGGGTACAGTAAATGCTGTGTATATACTGAGAACCGTAATCGAACGTTCTATAGAAGTAAACAAAGATCTACACCTTTGCTTTATTGACTACACAAAGGCTTTTGATAAAGTGAGACATGTCAACATGATAAGGATACTTGAAGATCTACAAATTGATGGGAAAGACCTTAGACTTGTAAAAAACATATATTGGAAACAACAAGCTGCCATAAGAGTTGATAATGAAGTAAGCCAATATCAGCCTATTAAGAGAGGTGTGAGACAGGGATGTGTAATGTCTCCAGATCTGTTTTCCCTGTACAGTGAAAATATTTTCAGAAATATTGAAAATATGGAAGGAATCAACATTGGGGGACGATGCATCAATAACATTAGATATGCAGATGATACAGTCTGGATTGCAGACAATGAACAGGATCTGCAAAATTTAGTAGATACGGTTGTTACACACAGTGAACAACAAGGGTTAGAATTAAATTGTAAAAAGACACAGATTATGGTCGTCACTAGGAAGAACGAAATACCACAGTGTAATATACAAGTAAATGGGAATATTCTTCAACAAGTGAATAGGTACAATTATCTCGGAACAGTAATAACATCTGATGGGAGATGCCTTGAAGAGATTAGAACAAGGATCGCCATGGCAAAAGTAGCCTTTAGCAAGATGAAAAACATACTGACCAATAAAAAGATGTCAATTGAAACGAGAAAAAGAGTGTTGAGATGCTACATAGAACCTGTACTTTTATATGGATGTGAAGCTTGGACAATGAGCAGCCAGGCTGAAAAACATCTGATGGCTGTAGAAATGTGGTTTCTGAGGAAAATGCAAAGAATACCATGGACAGCCAGAAAGACCAATGAACAAGTCCTTCAAGAAACAAATGAAGATCGTAAACTGATCAGAGACATTAGACGCAGACAGTCACAATTTTTTGGGCATGTTATGAGAAGAAATGATTTGGAGAACTTGGTGACAACTGGTAAGATCGAGGGGAACAGACCAAGGGGAAGACCTAGAAACAAGTATCTGGATGGCTTGGCCTTGTGGCATGGTCGAGACAGAAACACGGAACTGATCCACGACTCTGTTGATCGAGTGAGATGGCAAAACATGACCGCCCACGCTTACCGGCATGGCACATGATGGATGGATGGAATAATCTCTACGACCATTTTCGCTATTATTATGAGGCACATGTACATGTGCCTGGCAAAAATATTATACACTATCACAACATATGGTGATGATTAAACGGATACTGTTCTGACTATACTATCCGTACGTAGACTGCATTTTCTTTATTATATTATACAATACGAGGTCTCATACTGGAATTCTAAGATATAGCAATCGCTTAAATTTTATTTATTAGATTTTAATGAGAATGGCAATGTTTATCGTTAGATATTATGTTATACGTTCTTTGGTCTAATTATTTGCTGTAAGCAGCGTTAATTTATACTCTAAAAAAATCTTTTTCTTATCTCCCTTGTCGCTTAAAAATTTCATTTCAATTTATTTCCCTTGATACTTAGAAATCCTGTTATACATATTTGTACACATTTACATATAAAACCAGGGCCGTACCGAGCTATGATACTGAGAGGCGGCCGCATCAGGCGGCGCCGTAAGTGGGCTGCAGAAGCAGTGAAATCAAAGTACAATTTGAACTATTCAATAATTAAAAATCTTTAACGGGAAGAATTTCGAAAAGACAAAACATTTAATGGGCGGCATTTAGAAGAATTGCATCATACTGAGAACATCTACCGCACGGCCCTTTATGAAACATTACATGTTTGAAACGAGTTGCAATATTCATAAAAGAAATAACGGCTGTAGCAGGATGTAACAATAGGAAATAAAACCAGTTAAGTCCGTGTAACACCTACGAAAAGATGAGAAATATTAAACACGGAGACAGTGTACATATCTTACAACGAACTCCACAATGATGAACATATTTTTTTTTTAAATAGGGGGTGGGGGGGGGGGGGGGTGTTAGCAGGGTTGGGGGATAATAAAATATAATAAAATAAAAAATGCAAGTAAGTATATTACCACACATTGACAGACACGAAAGTTGACACTGGAGTCCATTTGGACCCCATGGTAATTCTAGGGAAGAGATTCCCAAACCATGGTCCACGGGCCACTTGTGGCTCGCCAGCTGTCCGAAAGTAGCACACGAGGCCTCTTATTTAATATAATATATTTTAATAATTTCAAAAATTCACACTGAGCTTCCCGTCAGCGTGAGATAATTCACTATGCTCGCGGTTGATATGCTCAGATATTATCGAATGCGCCTGTTCAGTTCGCAACGAAACGTTATGAAGGTACCATTTCCAAGCCTTGTCGACCAATCAGAGTGCGCATGGCGCCATGTTGTCGTCTGTTGCAACTGTTTAGCAGAGTCGGAAGTATTGTGTTGAAATTAGATTTTTTTTTCAAATAAAAATTTACCGTTAAAGCCTATAAACATGAGTGTGGAAAATCTAAAATCAAACAATGGTAAAAAGCGAAAATATGAAGACGTTGCTTGTCGTGAATTCAACTAAGATTGGGGCACTAAAATTAGTGTCTATCTGTTTCTGTCTGAAATAAATGAATTGCCTACAGAACGGGAATGTTTGCTGAACGATGACTGGCTTAATGACTTGGCATTTTTGCTGGACATCACGTCTCATTTAAATTCTTTAAATGCAATGATCCAGAGGGAGAAAAAAAAATTTTCACAAATTTGTGTGATGACATTACTTCATGTAAAATGAGACTACGACTGTTTATCAGACAGCTGACTGAAGGGACTTTAGAGGCGTTTCCAGCTATGAAGACGCTGGTGGTGTGTCAAGGTGTTAGAGACCACTAGGGTAGACTAGGGACAGAAGAGGGGCAAGGACTGATAGGACATAGAGATAGGACCTCTATAAAGGGATAGACAGAGTAGAGACAACACCCCAGCTAGGACTTAAGAATAGTTATAAGACCAGACTCGGGTGGGGACACTAACGTGTCATACTTAGGACAACAGAGGGACCAACCCCGAGGATAGGGGATGGGGACATTAGGTCACGGAGAATACCCGTGACGACGTAAAACAGTAGTAGAACTTTAGGGTGAACAAGTACTAGACGAGAGTACTACGTGACAAATAGAACAGCACGGAGAGTTGCTGACAGCACGGGGGATTGTGACCGCGTAGGCAAGCGACGGGCTGAGTTTGTTCAGACAGCGACGAGACGGCTTCCCGACAGGACTTGTGTTTTCCGACAGCCTATATCGAGTGTAGTGAACGCATGTTATATTAGCGAGAGTTTATTGTGTTTAATGCTATATATACTGTGTGAAGAGAGGCGACCATTGTATTCATTTGACAGGCCGATAACGCCTTGTCGCAAGTGTGTGATTATCAGGCTTTGCCTGTAATAAAATCCTTGAAA